>JANHGL010015061.1:19412-31264 GCA_024611195.1 Ceyx melanurus | reverse complement strand
TATTATTAATCAGCTGTTGATGAATTGCTGTAACCCCACAACTGTGTCAACACGACACCCCCCCCCACCCCCCGCCCTTGGGGTCACTGCTCTCTGTGAGCTCCACAACACCTCCCACCACCCTGGAGGAGATGGGTGGTCATTTATTGTAGTAAACACGCTCATTTCCTACTACTCCATCTTATGAAAACACTCTTTTTTTTTTTAATTTGATGAACTGACTGCTGGTTAGCAACTTGGAGCAGAATGGTTGATGCATTTTATTCTCTGCTTTCATTTTTTTTTATTCACTCCATGCTCAGTTCTACCTCGTAAATGTAAACATACATTATTTTCTTCAGAATATTACAGTTTTGAGGGCAGTGCCATACTGTGCTGAACTGCACCACCATCTGAAATGCAGATTAATGCTCACCACAGTCCAGAAGAGGGATGAGAATGTAGCTCCCTGCATAGCTACTCCTCTGAATGATTTACCTCAGGGACTGTGTGTCTGGGTGCACAGCCACGCATACAGCGGAAATAAATCCAAATAAAAATAGCTTTAATATGCAGTGCTTTACAACAAATGGGAGCTGGAACCAAGTGGAACAAAACTGCTAAGACCATAGAATCATTTGGGTTGGAAAAGATCTTCCAGCAGTGCCAGGGCACCACTGCCCCATGGACCTCAGCTCCATGGGGGGCTTGGAAACCCCTCCAGGGGTCCTGGGGACTTCACCCCTGCCGTGGAGCAGAGCCCAGCCCCAAAGACCCCAACCAACCTCCTGCCAGGAGCTGCCAGAGCCAGAGGGTCTCCCCTGAGCCTCCTTCTCTCCAGGAGAGGGCACAGGAGGGGGGTGCAGCACTTTGCTCTGTGGGGAGGAGATAACCAGGGAAAAAGCAGCTGCACAGCATGTTGAGCAGTCTGCCATACAGGCTGGCTCGTTAAAAAGGGATAATTAAAGACAGCTGCCTATACAGTTAATTACTGTCACCAGTTACCCCTAAAGGTGCACTGCACTGGGTACCCCAAGAGAACTGAACCCAGAGGTGGCCTCACCTGGCCACTATCTCTTCTCTGGCCTCACCATCTTGGTTTATTCTTCCCCCCCGTGCCTTTTAAAATGCTGATTTTCTCTCCTGGGGTGTTGCTTTCATCCCCTTGTGTGGGATGGGAGCCCTCACTGCCTTGCCCTCCCCTTCAGAGCAGGGACCCTGGAATAAACCCCAGGGCTGTAAAGATCTCCCTGGACAGCAGGTGACATGTCTGTGGGACAAAACACAACCCACGTGAAAAGCATTTCAGTTTACAGGGTTTTTTTCTTTTGTCTGGGAGGAAAAGAAATGTGTCCTCACTCAGGAGAGAGAGGAAGCAGAATAAGGATAATCGTTCCAGTATTAATTTTGCTATTATTTGTTGCCCATAATAGGTTGCAAATTACAAAGAGGCCTCAGCTGGGTTTAAACCAACTGGTTTATGAATCATCATCCAGGGTATAGCTCATGAAAAATTCAAATTACACGGCTAAGGTTTTCCTGCTAAAACCCCCTTAAAGTCTCATCACGAGCAGTGGTTGAAGAGTCAACTGAGAAGCTCTGCCATCTTTAAAATGTCTTAGGTGGTATTTTTTTTTTTTTCCCGGTCACTTCAGCATCCTAAGAGATACCCTTGAGAAAGGCAGGGCAGGGGGAGAACTTCAGCTGGGCACAGCTCAGCTCCTCATCACGATTCTCTCACCACACTCAACATGCCAGAGCCCAGATGAACACTTCTCTGTCAGCAGCAGCTGAGGCAGGGGGCAAAGAAGAATTGTTTTTTCAGCATTTCTAGAAGAAGCTTAAGAAAATTGCTATCACCTAGGAGACAAAAAAAAATAAATAAAAAATAAAAAAAATAGCTTTATATTGCAGCTCTGGAATTTGCAGTGCTTCTGGTGCTGGGTGTTGGCACCTCCTGATGGCTCCTGACAACAGGATAATGGATTTTCAATTTTTTTTTCTCTCCAGAACCCTACACAAAAATTCCTACCACTGGCTCCAAGTGCTGCCTGTTTTGTGGGCATTGCTCATCAGTGAAGCTCTCCACGCTGGAATTACTTTGCTCCCTTGCAGGATACAAGGTACTTTACGAGGTATTTTGCTCCATTCCTTGTTCTTCTGCAAAGATCTGGAAGCTCCGAATGCGACGTGTCCCAAGGATAAAAAAATTCTACTGCTAGAAATCCTTAAGTTCCCAATAGAAAATAAAGGATATAAATGGGATTTTACTTGAGGAAACCTCAATAAGTTTATTTTTAATTATTTCATATGCATATTCTGATAACATTTGATGATCCCTGAACTATTTTTACTGTCACAGCCCCTCGTTGCTCCTGCAAAGACCCCAGTAGGGCAGCTGGATCTCTAGGAGCACGTGTAGCCTCCACCCTTGCTCTGGAACATGACTTTAGAGCAGACATTCCGTTCTGAGGAGCAGCTCTGGACTCTTTAATTTTGCATTTTTCTGCAGGGTTTCATCCTGGGGTTTTAATTAATGAAGCCAGTGATGTTACCACCAGAAAATAAAGAAAAAAAAAGAGGAAAATTGAAAGGAGGACGAGAAAAATTGCAGCAAAGTAAATTCCAAGTGTATGTCAGGAAAAAAACCCCACAACACTCCTGACAATCACAGCAGTTAAATAATGGAAGAGTTTAGCCAGAAAAAAATGGCAAACTCAGCATCTTTGGACATTTTCAAAGGGCAATTGGAGAGGGTCCTGAAAATACCTCGTCTCTCCTTGATGTTCTGCTGAGCAAAGGATTCCAGTGGATTATCTGCAGTTTCCAGTGGATTATCTGCATCTTCCAGTGGATTATCTGCATCTTCCAGTAGATTATCTGCAATTTCCAGTAGATTACCTGCAACCTCCATCCACCCTGTAATTCCAGAGTTCTCTGCCAAAAAAAATGAGGTGAGGAAGAAGCTCCCTGACCCAGGAGCAGGTTGTCCAAGGGTGGGGCTGGAAGAGCCATCAGGAAAGAGACCAGATCCCTTCAGAGCTGTTGTTTATTTTAGGGGAAGCTTGGCCACAATGGAAGAACTCCCCCAAAATCACCTTGTTGGGGTGTTTTCTTTTATTCAAGCTGTCAGGATTTGATAAAATGCTACTCCAGAACACTTTTTATTTGGGTTTTTTTTTCCTTCTCCTTCTTTCCTTAAGTTGTAACTATATTTTGCCAGCGTGATGGTTAGATGAGTTTCCAGGTTATTTAGGGACTTGGATATGGGAGTAAAAAAAAAATAAAAATACAAAATTATTTGACTTGCTTAGAGATTGCCCAAGACAGAGTTAGAGGAAGAGGTGATATATTGCTGTGCTGCAGAGAAGCCCCACGGAGGAAGAATTTGCAGCTAGCAGAGCCCCAAATCCCCCACCACGTCTATTGCTCCGGCAACGTGACTCCTCCAACACGCTGCTCTTGCTGGTGGCCAACTGAAGCCTTAGTTTTATAGCAGAAAAAAAAATATATATACTAAACAATGACCTATCTGGATTATTTTTGTCCACCTTGGTGTGATACCTCAGCACCTAACTCAGTTATCAGCACGTTGGGGGTATCAGATACGCCTTGACACCGGCAGTTCTTTAGTTTCTTGGAGTTTTAATTGAAGTGCTTATCCCCAGTATAAAGTTTGAGGAGGATTATTTGCTCCATCACCTACTTTTAGCTCCTCGGAGAATAGGTTTTTTTCTTCCTGTCTCTTTCCAGCTATTGATTTCTGCACAGAGACAGTGCAATATCAAACATTCCCCATCAGCATCTTGTCATCGCCCTTAAAAAGCCAATAACATAATGGCACTTTAAAACAAACAAACAAACAAAATATGGCCCAGATAAGCAACATTCATTCTTTCCTGTTAGGAAATTTATCTTTTGTATTTCACAGGCTACTTTCCAATGCTGTTTGTAAGCAGAGAGCTGTACCACGATACCTCTCTGGCACTCCATTTCTGGGTTTTAAGGTGACTCCAAGGGAGGTTTGAGAGTCAGGCAACAAAACCAAGTCCAAACCAACATCTTAAAACCCCAAAAATCATTCGAGGTAACTTACCTTTAGAGACAACTCATGCAGCAACCTAGACATCCTATAGCTGGGATTCTGAGCTGTGGGTAAAGCCACAATTAAGCAGATTTTTATTGCCTCAGAAGACACCCTGCAGGAAGAAAAAAACCCATGCAATTTAATGCACCATTCATATCCTCAAGTGCAAGCAATCCCCATCCTGGCAGTGACCTGTGGGGACATCTCACACCCTCCTGTTGCAGTGCCAGCTTTGGGAATGATGTGATTTATTCTGATAGGGCATCACTGCCCCATGGCTTGGAAACCCCTCCAGGGGTCACAGGGACTCCAACAGGGACAGCCCTGGAGGAGAAGAAATTGTTCAAGGGTCCTGTCAGAAAGCTGGGGACAGAGTTTTGAGCAGGGGCTGTTGGGACAGGACAAGGGGGGATGGTTTGAACTGAAAGAGGAAGATTGAGACTGGAGAGCAGGAGAAATTTGGGATGCTGAGGGTGGCAGAGGCTGTGCCAGGCTGCCCAGAGAGGTGGTGGCTGCCCCATTCCTGGGGGTTTGGGGGGGGTCTCTGAACACCTGCTCTGGGTGCAGGTTGGATGAGATGAGCTTGAAAGGTCCCTGCAACCCAAAGCAGCCTGGGAATTTGTGATATATATGGATATAAAAGAAAACCTTGCCCCACTTTACTTTGGTGATGGATACCAGGTTTAATTCTTTTCAGCACTTGAAGCAACCAGCCAAGAGGCAACTCGTGTGGCTGCATAATACAGAAATGACAGGCTCCCCAAAATTATCATACTTATCTCCCATCTGTGATGCCTTTCCCCTATGCATCACCTTATTTGCACCCCCAGATAATATATCAATAATAAATCAATCCTGTAAACGCACCACACTACCACCAAGTGCATTTTGGTTTCTTCCCAACTGTCTTCTCTCTGATTGCAGGGTTTAGATTCCAGCTTGAGCTTTTCCTGACTGAGGATGGAGCTGTTATGAGAAGCAGCTGTAGCTGCAGCTTCCCCTCACGCTGCAGTGCCAGAGCCACCCTCCTTTGGGTGGAATGTGTGTGGAATGACAACATCACCCCGTGAGTCACCACCCCGCCGTGGGAGGAGTAGCTGCAGCTCAGAGGGGTGATCCTTGGCCATCAAAGATGCAGTTTGACAGAGGAGAACTCGAGCTGTGTCTTACCAAGGGGAGAAGGGGATGGAGAAGGTGCCAGTGCCACACCCTGGCTGCAGGGGTGGCAGGTACACCTCCCAAAACTTCATTTCCACGCATGGTTTTCATGCCAGCCCCAGGAATGTTGTCACTGCCTGAAGAAAACAGAATGGTGAAAATATGGAAGGTTTCTGTTTTTTTTTTTCCCAGGTTGCCCAGGGCAGGGGTGGAGTCCCCGTGACCCCTGGAAGGGTTTCCAAGCCCCCCGTGGAGCTGTGGTGCTGAGGGACACGGGGCAGTGGTGCCCTGGCAGAGTTAACATTTGGATTTGATGAACTGAAAAGTCATTTCCAACCATTCTGTGTTGGTAGGATTCTCATTTGGAAGAGCAACCAGATGCTCAAGTTGTGCTTCACATCCCTCGGTTTCGAGATACTCTCCAGGAGCCTGAACTGCCGTGGCTCTTGGTGAGCAACCAGTGCCTAATTAGAGGCTGAATTCATCTTCCACCTCTGGATCTGGCTCTCAGGACCAGGACACCCTTCTGCAGCTCAATGGACTGAGGCTGAATAAACCCCCCTGCCACAGGCAGAGGATTTGCTGAGGCAATGCTGAGAAATGGCTAAAAAGCCCATTTTTGGGTGATTTCCCTAAATATCCTATACCTAAGTGAGGAAACCCAGGTGGATTTCTGAGCTCAGCCCAGAAGGTGAGTGACAGACCTGTTTGCTGTCAGGTGTGATGCAGTTTCTGGAGCAGCAGCTTCAGACAGGCACGTGCAGGAGGTGCAGCAGGTTCCCAGGAGATGCAGGATGCAACCTGCCTTGTTCACAGCCCCCCACGTGCCACCTGGCAAGCAAACAGCAGAGAGAAAGGTGGCGAGGAAGAGAAGGCTGTGGAAAGTTGTTACATGCCCCCAAAAAAACACTGTCCAAGGGAAACGAAAGCCATATTTTGGCAGGGTAGTAAAAATAGACACCCTGAGGCTGAGATGGAGCCTCATGGCCCCATTTCATCCTGTCCTTGAATATTCAGCTCACTCTGGCATTAGTTACTGGAAGACATGACAGCCAGGTAGGGGATTGTGGGATAGATAATAAATTTAGAGTTTATTGGGGACAACTAATCAAGAAGTGACCTTTTCACAGACACACACTGACAGCCATCACCCACCTTCCACAGCCTGAGCAACTCTGCCCTGGGAGAGGAGGGGGAAATTCAGTGTATTACTAGGTTAGAACTCACAGTTTAAGTACCAAACTATACAATGATGGGTTTTTTTTTTATTTCTGTTCAGTTTTAAAAGTTTTTTTTCCATGTTTGCCTCAAAAGCAGGTGCTGGGAAATGAAACAGAGAGGCTTGGAGCAGCCACACGAGTTATGTGATGTGTCAGTGATTCCAGACTCCATTGCAACTTCTCCATCTGAAATGAACCACCTGCTTCAGATCCATCCCTGGAGGACTGGGGGAAACGTTCATCCAACTGGTGGAGATGGTTTGAACTGAAAGAGGGAGATTGAGACTGGAGAGAAGGAGAAATCACCACTCACCTCCCTGGGATCTCAGTTTATTTAAAACACACACAGACATGAAAGACAAAGCAAATAGAGATGAAGCTCCTTAAGGAGTGAGGTTTCTCTCCCCTCACCAATATGCTCTGCCTTCAAAGTAAACATATTTTTTTATGGCATCTCTAAATATAAACAAATTTTTAATTTGTTTGCTGCATGCTGAGCACAGTCAATGAAGTGAAGCACAAGTAAATAATTTATTTTTGCTTTTTTTCTTTAAACAGAGATTTGTTCCCTCTGCCCCACCAAACATATTGACACTCTTCCTTGTCACACCATGCAAATCTACCCAGACCCCCAGAAGGTCTCCCTGGATCCTTCTCCTCTGCAGGCTGAACCCCCCCAGCTCTCCCAGTCTATCCCAGCAGAGGGTTCCAACCCTCCCATCATTGCTGGGGCTCCTCTGGCCCTGCTGAGGATCCAGAGCTGGACCCAGCCCTGCAGGGGGGTCTGGGACCCCCTGGGAGCAGAGGAGCAGGATCCCCCCTCCCCTGCTGCCCACGCTGCTGGGGGTGCAGCCCAGGCTACAGCTGGGGCTTTTTAGCTCACATGAAGCTTTTCATCAACCAGCACCCCCTCTGGTCGCTATTTCCCAGTCTTCTTCTATAAAAGAGGTTAATGAAAACACCACCTCTAGTTAGGAAGCCCCATTCCTGCCTAGCACTCAGCCCCAGCAGCACGAAGGAGGTATTTAGCCTGCAGAAGAGCAAACGTTTGGCTGATGGGAAAGAGCTGATACCATTAACAGCTAATTGGATGATGGAAGGAAGGGCTGGGAGGGGGGAAGATGCAGAACATTCACTGTCCTCCCTCCCCACACCCAGCCACCCACCACAAACGGCCCTGGAGTGACAGGGACCAGACCTATAGGATAAAACAGCACAAAAACCAGCAAGGGGGGTTGTTGTCAGGGTTGTTCCCAGCACTGCAGGGTCTGGCTGCAGCCCCCTTCCCACTGGCAGCTCCCGACTGGCGTGAGAGGAATCGCTGAGGATGCTGCATTTATCCTGGATAAATGGGATTCATTAGGCTAAAAGGCATAATTCATGCCAGGGAATTTATATTGCACGGGTAATTTAGGTAATTACCTAAACAACTGGGTAATTTATATCACACAGCAAACTTCCTAAACTCCCATCCTTACGGATTTACTGTTGCTATCCCTCAGCACCCCACAGCAGTTCCCTGGGACAGGGAGTTTCATGCTCCTGGTGAATTTTGGGCAGAAATTGCCAGCCACACACTGGTCTGCTCCACGCCAACATTTCCCGCACGGGATGCAGCTCTGGGATTAGAGATCTCACGTCCCTTCTGAGCTCAACTGGGAGCTTGGTCAGGGGTAAGTGGTTGGTGGGAGAGGCAGGAACAGGCACCTCCTCTCATCCCCAGAACCACTTCTCGTGCCGGGTGACTCATTTGGACAAATTGTGCTGCTTTAGATGACTCTGCTTCACAAAATCACTGGATGTCAGCGGTTGGAAGGGACCTAGAAGATCATCTAGTCCAACCCCCTGAAGAAGAAAGCTGTGCAGGTGCCAGGGCTGTTGGCTGCAGCCAAACCCGGGCACCGATGGAATATTTATTAGCTCCTACGGCTTCTACCCAAAGTGATCTGTCACAACAATTTTCCCATTAACACTTGTGATATTTTTTCTGTGTGTGTGTGTGTGCTGCAGCTGAAGTGTTTTGGTATCTATCAAACCTCCTGCGCCTGACAAAAACAAAGCCAAAAAAAAATCCTCCCAGGCCTGATTAGCAGGTTCAAAAGATGAGCAGAAAGAGATGGGGGAAGAAGCCGAAGCCAAGATATAAATAGGTTTTTGCTCACTCTGAAGCCAGTCCTCCAAAGCCACTCTGCTGGGGGTTGGCCAGTGGCCACCAAGTGCTACCAGAAAGCCCTGGGGTGAGGGCATCGTGCCCACCTATGCCCACCTGAGCCCACCTGTGCCCAGACTCTCAGGTGTCTCCGAGTGGATTGGGGCCAACCCAGTTCTCGAGATGCTCTTCTGCTGTTCCATTCAACCCTTTCCTTGGATTCCAAAGCCCAGCAAGAAGGGAGGGGTGTCTGTGCGCAGATCAGAATGAAGACATCTGTTCAGACCCAGGACTGCACTTCGGTGGCATCTGTGCAGTGGAGTCTGTAACTTCGCAAGCAGAAAAAAAAAATAAAATTAAGTTAGAAAGAAATCTGTAACTTCTGACAAGTTGCCAGCTCGTGTGTATGATGAATGCTGAAAAATTGAGCTATACTCCCTGACAGCTTCCAAATTAAATTTTGGGCTGTTTAGGAGGTTGTCAGTCAATAAATTCAAGTGTATAAAAGGTCCAAGGCTGTTTCTTCTACCTGTTAGGCAGGATATATGATTCTGACTGTGTGAAATCTGGAAGCAACAACTCTTCTCTCCCACCGTTTCCCCATCACATTTCCATGGCTATTAAGGGAGATTTTGTCTTTTAGAAAGGACTCAAAGAATATCTCATTGGGCTGGAACAACTCTATTTTCTCCTCATACCTGTTGAGTCCACAGGCTGACACGCACACGAGCAACACCACAAAGACTCAGAAACAGAACAAATTCACTTGAGGAACAACACTTGTGCAACAGGATTAGCTTGATGCCTGCTGGAGAAAATCACTCTAATCATGTGGAAGAGAAGTGTTTTATTTTTAACCTAACAGCCTCTTGAAAAATCCCTCCCTCCTCCTCCTCCTTTTGCCCTGCATTTTATCCTAAACCACTTTCCAACCCCACTAGGTTCCAAGAGCTTTAAACAGCCCACCTGAGTTTTATGAACTTTGTGTGAAAATAAGTGTACCAGCCCCATCAGCTTGTTCCTGAGAGCTGGGGGACACCCCAACAGTGTCAAATGAGCCAAAAAGAAGCCTTTGGGTGATACTCAAGAGTCCCAGAATGATTTGGGTGGGAAGGGACCTTCCAAGGTCAGCTGGTCCAACCCCCTGAAGAAAACAGGGACATCTGCACCCAGAGCAGGGTGCAAGATCCCCAACTCGTGTGAATGAGCTCATACCAACCCTGGGTGCACAAGGAGCCTCTTTCCTTGGGAATTTCCACGAAGTTCAGCACATTTCTAGGGCAGAGCTTCACTCTCCATCAACACCACTACCAACACCACCACCAAACACAAGCGATACCATATTTTGCACATTTCTGGATGGCTCTGTTAAGTGTCTGGGGTGGGAGCATAGAGCAGATGATCTAGACGTGCCAGGCAGCCCCTCAGCTGGCACACTCTGGCACAGCTCCACGCTCATCTGTCTCATGAATATTTATGCCCAAGAAGCATCGTCCTGAACCTCAAACGGGCTGGGCAGCTGCAAAACTCAGACAGGGAACTTGTCTTCTGCAGGCAGGAGGTGTGAATTTCCCCCTGAATAAATCCACATTGTCCCCAGTGATCCCTGAAAATGAGATGCACTCCCCTAAATCACCAGAGACTTAATCCAAGAGGGTTGTAAACAATCCAAGTGTTGTTTAGACACAAAGTGAGGCACACCACAGAGCTCCCACCCAGGCCACGCTGGGGATTTAGCTCCCGAGTGCTTTTGGAAATGTTATTTTTCATTTCCATACAATTGAAAAGCGGGGAATTATGTTTTAATTCTCCAGTGCACTGGTTTGTCATGGCCAGAGGTGGGTTTAGTGTAGCACCGTGACAGAACTAAACTCCCCTGATCCTCCTCGTGCTCCAGATGAGCCTAAGATGCTCTAAAGACAAGGCACAGGAGCTCACGTGCACTATTGCATTGACTATAATCTGCTTATTTTGCACCGTTTGGAGGACGGGGAGAAGCTGCAAAACACCCTGGCTTTAAACTCTGCAGCCAATTAGAAATTAATCTATTTTAGAAGAGACTTTCTGTGTTAAGAGCTGGTCATCTCTGTGCCTTTCTCCCGGGGGCTGACTGGCTGGATTACCTACAGCAGTATTTTCCTGACGATAGCAAAACAACTCATCCGCCTCGTGGGTGGAAATTTATGGCTGAAAAATGATAATCCTCCATCCTATCAGTAGGTCTTAGTGGATTTGCTCAATCTTAAAGCCACGCTTCATTACCCAGAAAGGATCGTCGCATTTCGGCGACGCCAAGAACAATTCTCCCCACAACAGATTAGTGAAGACTCTCAGGAAAACACTCCCCAGACAAACGACTCTGAAAAGTCCAGAAATTAGACTGATAAAGAAGCCTGAGCCGTAACGAGTACATCTGGGGATTACATGTGCCAATTTCATAGCTCTTCCCCCAAAAAAACCCTTCTTTTATCAGCCACTTACATCTGGGTATCTACAGCTTGTTCTCACACAAGTCTAGATGCTCTCGATTGGAAATGGCCTGTAGGTACAATTTGAATAAGGCAATTTAATAAAGAAACTTTAGCACGGCCTCGTAGAGATGGAGCAATAAATCCAAGGGGTTTCGACTCTATTTTTTTTTAAATCAGCACAAAATAGCAACAGAGAGTGATACGAAGGGGAAAAAAAAATAGTTCCTATGCAAAATAATAAATGTCAGAGAGCTCTAACACATTCCTGACAGTTCTGATGACATTACAGTTCCCCCCTGCCCAAAATAGCTGTAACTGTGCTTACGTTCCTACCTCGGCTCCACAGCCTAGTTCTGAACCTCTGAAATAGAATAATGCTGGCCCATTTCCCCAGGAGTTAGGGGGAAACTCAAGCTGCTGCTGAAATGATGTGGTATTTGACACGGGTAATTGAAGTTTAAGAGATGGACCTAATTACCACTGAAGTTGATGCTTCAGGAAAAAGAAGTAAAGAAGGATTTATTATTATTATTTTTAAATTAAGTGATATTCAGAGCAAACAGTGGTGTGTGGACCTGTTATTTTACACATGCAGAAAACCTGAGGAATGCTGTTTCTCATCTCCATCCACTCCTCGCTCATTTCAACCATTGCCCCTTGGCCTTTGTGATCAGCTCCCTGCAGGCACTGGCAGGGGCTCTAAGGTCTCCTGGAGCTTCTCTTCTCCAGTTGAACCATCCCAGCTCCCTCAGCCTGTGCTGGGAGCAGAGCTGTTCCAGCCCCTGAGC
>JANHGL010015061.1:7346-19043 GCA_024611195.1 Ceyx melanurus | reverse complement strand
GTCACTGATGCCCTGTGAGCAGAGCCCAGCACCAGCCTCTCTGCACTGGCCTGGCAGGGGCTGCAGAGAGTGAGGAGTCTCTCCTCAGCCTCCTCTTCCTTGCACTGAGCACTCCCAGCTCCTTCCATCTCCCCAGCAGGTTTATCCCCCAGCTCTGGAGACCATGCCCCTGAAGAGCTGTTTCCAGCTGCTCCATTCCTCGTGTGCCTGCAGCGTCAGCTCCAGACACCCTCCTGCTGCTGGCTGCAGCTGCATCACCCCCCAGCAGCTGTCTGCTGGGCACTGGCACCCCCTGTGCCCAGCACTCGGGGCAGGTGAAACCCTCTGAGCTGCAGCACAGGGAGTTGACATCCCCCAGACCCCCCAGGGCACGAGGGGAGCGACTCCGGCTGCTGCACAAAGCCCCTTCCCAGCCAGCTCACTCCCTTCTCCTCCAGCTGGCCCTGCCCACTGGGACAGCCCGGCCGTGCCCAGGGGGAGGTCTGGGGGTGCCCGGGGGGCTGCAGCAGGGGTGTGGGGGAGGGGGAGGGTCCCCACTTACGGTTGCACCTCTTCTGCACGAAGCGCAGCTTGCAGGCCGTGCGGTAGGTGGACAGGCGGATCACGTCGAAGTCCTGGGCTCCTGGGGGCAGACACAGGGGGGGTCTGTCCTCACAGCCCCCCGACCCTGCCCGGCCTGCACCAGCCTCCCCCGACCCCTTCCTGCTCGCAGCAGTCATGAACTGGGGGCAGCTGGGGGTGGTGAGCACCCTGGGGGGACTGGAGCATCCCGGCAGTGTCGGGGGAAAGAAGCTCCAGAGTCCCCCAGCCCAACCCCTGCTGAGAGCAGGGACATCTCAACCAGAGCAGGGTGCTCAGAGCTCCTCAGCCCCACCTGGGATGGCTCCAGGGATGGGGCCTCCCTGGCACCCTGCTCCAGTGCCCACCCCTCTGCTGGGAAACAACTTCTGCCTTAGTTCTCATCTCAGTCCACTCCTTGCTCATTCCAACCACTGCCCCTTGGCCTTTGGAAACAGCCCCTCTGCAGGCTCTGGAGCAGCTCCCTGCAGGCACTGGCAGGTGCTCTAAGGTCTCCTGGAGCCTGAACAACCCCAGCTCCCTCAGCCTGTGCTGGGAGCAGAGCTGTTCCAGTCCCTGAGCATCTCTGTGGCCTCCTCTGGCTCCATCAGCTCCATGTCCCTGCTGTGCTGAGGGCTCCAGAGCAGAGCAGCAGGATCCCCTCTCTCCATCTCTGCCCACCCTGCTCCTGCTGCAGCCCAGGATGGGTTGGCTGCTGGGCTCCAGCTCACCCTGGCTGCTCATCCAGCTGCTCCTCTCTCAGCAACCCCAAATCCTTCTCTGCAGGGTTGCTCTGGCCCCTCATCCCCAACCTGGATGGACAGTGGGGATTGTTCCAGGGACAGGACCCTGCTCTTGCTCTTGTTGAACCTCATGAGGTTCCCCTGGGCCACCTCTCCAGGTCCCTCTGGCTGGATCCCATCCCTCTGGTGCATCCACAGCCCCACTCAGCTGGGTGTCTTTATATCCCAGTGTTTTTCCCCCCTCAGACTTCACCCTGGTGGTCAGCCTGGTCTTACCCCCCACATCCTATCCCAAGCCTGTTGAAACCCTTGGAAAACTCCCCCAGCCATCAGGGGATGAGTTTTGAGGTGCACAAAGGCAGAGCCTTACCTTTGCATGGTGGCTCCCAGCTTGAAGCTGATTTTCATCTCTATGGTGGAATATCTTCCTGATCATAATATGTGTGTCAGAAGTTTCTATACCACAGGTTGTCTTAATGAATAGGGAAAAAGAGTAGCACAAAGTCAATGAATGGCCCTAGAAGCTCTTTTTTTTTTTCATCTGTAGATAAGCAGCACTTTTTAGAGCCTTCAAGAGATGAAGCAGTCACTTGAGTTTTTCAATTCTTTGGCAACGGTGCTTTTTGCAAGCAGAGCATGTCTTGCAGAAAGCAAAATTTCTCTCTCTTTCAAGAACCTGACATCAACAGAAGGCTTTCTGGAGCACCACATCAAAAGAAAACCTAAAGAGCTGGGGAGGAGATGTGAAAAAACCATAGCAGGGTAGGAACAAAGTCACCCAGTAACATGAAATAAAGAAGGGAAGGGCTGGAAAAAGAAATTATTTTATTAACATTTTATTCCATCACCGGAGGCAGGTAACACTCCAGCCACGTGATGCCAACTGATTTTTTTTCAGCTACTAAAATGCATATCAGAGAAATATGGATTTTTTTTTTCTTTTTGCTATGTTTAGCTTTACAGTTTCACCATTTTTATAAAGGGTTTTAAATAAATATGCAGATAAAGCCTATCTGGGAGCTCTGAGCACCCTGCTCTCCCTACACTGGCTGAGCTCGACAGGTCCCTTCCCACCCAACCCCTCCTCTGATTCCACACTCACATTCTAGCTGAGGTACTTTTCTTTCTGTTGGGGTGATAAAATGTGTTTAAGCCAGAGGGAGAAACAGTTTTTCACAGTCTGATTTTTAAACCGTGACTTATGCTTAGATGAAATTAGTGCTAATAAGGAAAGAATTAATAGCTGAAAAATAGCAAGGCCAGCTCTCCAGAAGTGCTGATCCCCCCCTGAGCAGCGGGAAGTTCAGCTAGAGGGTAGGCAAAGGAAAACACATTCCAATTTCCTACCTTTCAGCATAAACAAATCATTTTAGATCCTCTTCATTGAATTAATTCTCAACTCGCAGTCCAGGAGAGCAGCGGCAGGACAGAGGCAGTAGCTTCCTCGCAATCAAAACACCAGGTTGCTGGGCTTTTAGGGGGGTGTATCAGAATTTGGGGATCACAAATTCCCACAGGGGGATGGAAGGGTCCCCTGGGCAGTTTCCAAACACACTCCCCCCAACCTGGAGCTGCTGGGGGTTGTTGTGACCCAAATGCAGGACCCAGCCCTTGGCATCATTGTCCCCCAGACAACTGGCCTGGAGCCATCACCCAACCTGTGCCAGCCCCTCTGCAGAGCCCCCTGCCCTCAGCAGATCAACACCCCACACCATGGGGTGTCCTCTGCAGACTGATTGAGGGCACCCCAATCCCCACAGCCGAGTCATCAGTAAAGATGCCAAAGCAGCCTGGCTCCAAACAGCTCCCTGAGGGACACCCCTGGATGGCACCCCAGTAATCCCCACTCTCTGGGCACAACCCAACCAGTTTCCAACCCAGTGAAGAGCACATTTGTCCGTACCCTGATGCACAAGCACCTCCTGCTACACAGAGCAGCCAACTCCCTCAGCTGAGACTGAGCAAAATCGGGTTTATTTACAATTTCTGCCCAGCAGGAGCCCTGTTTTTTCCTCTGCTGGCACCAAGGGGATGAGCAGGGTGCCCACCTCACCATGGGAGGAGTCTGCAGTGCATTCAGGGAAGGCACAATTGAGCAGGGGGGGTTTTTGCTTTGCAGGGCTAAACAAAACAGGATGAGAGGGATGCTTTTTTTTTTTTTATAATGAATATAAACAGGAATCCAGAGCCCTCTTGTAAAGTTTGAATGGAGTTCTCCCGAAGAAAAAGGGAAAAAGCCAATTGTTGCCCGTTGCTTAGCAACCAACCCAAGCTCATTGCTCTTCAAGGGAAACCAATTAGGCCTTTTAACCTATTTTAATGGGGGGAAAGCTATAAAAATTAAACTTTCTGGCTGGTTTTCTAGTCTTGAGGGTACTCTTTGCCAGAGGAACCTGTGAGGGTAATTTCAGCTGGATACTCCAAAGGAGATGCTTCCAGACTCTTGTCAAACTATTAGTGCAGCAGCGTGGGGGTTGGAAGGGACCCCTGGAGATGCTCTGGTGCCACCCCCCTGCTCCATCCAGTCACCCAGAGCAGGGCCCAGTAGTGTCCAGGGGGGCTGGGATCTCTTCAGAGAAGGAGACTCCACAACCTCTTTTCTGGGGCTGTTTGGGGCAACCTTCTACGTGTCTGCCAGGTCCCAGTTTCCTGAAAACCACAAAAAAATCAGAGTACCTTTGTGAGTTCCATTTCTAACTAAACTCTCCAGGCCAGGCTCATCCTCTCTGAGGTGATATTAGATCACTTATTAGGTGCTGTTGCTGCTCCAGCTCAATACAGTGACAAATTTGCTATTCATCTTAATTCTCCCCCAAGTAGCTGTGCACATTGGTGGCCAGGCACATTGATTTAACTGAGTGCTAATAGAGCAGAGTTAATATTTACCAGGCTGCCAGCAGGCAGCACAGAACTGAGAGGTTTTCCTGCTGCCTGCATCAAATTCAACTGATCTGAGCTCAGGCAGTATATTTAGAGAGGGTATGTATAGATATTTATCTTTTTTTTCCTTCTTCTTTGCTTTGTTTTTGCTGTGTTTTTTTGTGGGTGTTCTGGAGAACAGCAGCTAATAATCAGGTCTCTGCTTCCCAGGGTGTTTTGTCTGTGCTCATGGTACCCGTGGCCACCAGCAGCTCCAGAGGCCAAGTGCATCATTACCAACAACCCTCAGCAGGGAGAACAGTGGGAAAGCGAAGACTCTGATACCAAACCAGGAGCTCTCGGATGTTTCCCACACAACACCTTAAAAAACACAGGTTGGAGGACAGGTTTTCCCACTTTTTGCCTCTAGAATTCATGCAGTTAAACAGAATTTTGCAGAAGCACGGATAATTTGTGCTCTGCTGGGTGGTCCTGGAGTAGAAGATGAGAGAAGCTCCCCCTTGCCTGCCCTGGTGATGCCACTGCCCAGGAGCACACACCCCCCCCCTCACAACACCCACAGCAGGATGGAAGTGAAAACAGAGCTAATTAATGACGTTCATCAGCAGACTAATAGACACTGCTCTCTCTGTCAGAAGACAAAGCTAGGGGCTTGCAATGATCAGCAGCTCTTATTACTCAGCCCATTGTCAGCCATCTGATCAGTGCTGCTGAACAGCAGCTGCAATATGAATATTTATGAGTAACCATTCTGAAATTTCTTCTTCTGATGTAAAAATCACCTTCAGGATGACAACGGGTTAGGGCACAGCCAGCTAAAGCCCACAGGTAAGGTGGGAATTGCCCCAAACCCCACTTATAATGGGTATGGACATGACTTTGAGCTGAAATCCTGGTGCTGGGAGCTTTGTCAAGCACACAGAGGAGGAAGAACAGATGATGCACGTGGGCACGAAGAAGAAACTGGAAGAAAAAAAAAAGATTCCTTCTTGCACAAGTTGCCACATAAATCTGCAGACATCCACCCCTGGGACTACTTAACCTCTAGCAGAAGCTAAATGAATAGTGAGGGTCCAAACCTGAGCAGTGCCGAGGGATGAAGAGGGTATTTCTGTGAAGAAACACTAAATCAAGAGGGAACAGTTTCTTTTACAGACAACTGAAAACATAAACTGAATTTAGCAGCAGTCCTGGACACAGCCCAGGAATCCATCAGGACATTCTGGTGCTGGTTTTCTTGCTCTCCTGAGTAACCAGTGACCAATTCTCACCTGAAAGCTGCTAAAAAACTGACCTAGAAAGAATTTTTCTAAATATTTTAAACTCTTCTCCCTGCTCTACCACGTGCAGAGTCCGTTTTCATCCTCATCTCCCAACACAATCACTCTGGTGCTGTTTTAAATCAGTTCCACTCACCTGAATTTCACGCTACACACCCAATGACATTTCCCTTTCAGTTCCTGCCTTGTACTGATACTCTTTTTATTTATTCTATCTGATATCCTCCAATAAAGCAGTGGATCTTCAAAAGAAACCTTCAATCAAAGTGCAGCTCAAGCTAAACCGTGGTCCTGGCCAGGTTAAACGGGAGACTTGCCATCCTTAATGGGAAGGCAACGTTGGAATATTTTGCTATTGATCTCTAAAGGAAATTCTGGTGATTGATAGTTTTCCAGTTCATTCCTACTCCCTCATGTTCTCTGACTAAAATATAATTCTTATTTTTATTTTTTTAAACAGACCATGCTTTGATGTTGCTGGAAACTTTGGGTTTAATTCTAAAAAACTTGATATTTATTTTTCCTATTATAATCACCGACTCATTTCTTCAGCTCTGAAATAATTAAGGGCCGATTAAGAAGCAAGGGACATATTGGGATGCTGGAGGGAAATAGAAAACAGTTCCTTCTAGCTTCAAAAGGGCAGTGAGACAGGACAGCACGGCCACCCCAGCACACCTCACACACTGGGGGTTAGCAGAGACAGAGCTTGGGGGGAATTTAGGAAGATGGGTGGCCAGGGATCACTGCTGAGCATTAAATTATGCATTGCAACCTCCAGGGAGTCATCAGTTGTGTCTCCTAGGACAAGAGCCAGTGGCTTGGAGAGACACAGAATAAGAGCCCTCTGGGGATGCTCTGGTGCCACAGAGCACTCAGTTGGGTAGCAGGTAGTGCTCAAAATGTTCTGGGTGTTACTCGAGAGGAGAAAGGCAAGGAAAAGCAGGTTGTGGAAAGGAAGGTCTCTATAGGATGCTCTTACCTGTGCTTTTCCTTCTGGCTAAGAATCTATCTGCCACTGCCACCTGGGAGATGAGCAGCACCATTACTCTGCTATCTCAGCAGCCCCTGATAAGATCATCCTGTTACACTCCTGCATTGCTAAAATATGAGTTTTTCTAGTCAAATGGTAATGAATTTTCTAGTCAAAATAGCCACCGATAACAAGAAGAAAATTGGAATGAGCCACTATATCTGGGTTTGCTACACAGACCTTTGCTGAACTCTCTGTATTTCTACCTGCTAAATGTGATGAATTTATTTCCTGAGTTTTTAGGGCATTGAGAATTACTTTAAAATATATATATATATTCAGTAATTTATATGGTATAGCAATAGCTTCATAAAAATAGGAATAAGTGGAAAAGCATCAACCATCCCTCCCCTGTCATTCAAAGAGAGCCCAAAGACCTCACGAGGGCAGGTTTTTAAAGGATCCAGACTGAAGGCAGCCAAACTACAGTTGGTCACCACATCCTGGTCTCCTCATCACAGGAGCTTGTCCAGAAACACCACTGGGCACGCCAACCACTCCTGGGGAGACCACTGGCCTGAGTGCAGCTCACTGAGTCAGAGCCTCACTAATCAGGTAAGAAGGAAGAGATATTTTAATGTGCTTTTTTTTTTCTTGGAGGTCTCCTTTGAAGTGCTGATCCAGCCAGGGTCTGACCTCCTGAAGTTCCACAAGTACAACTTCAACGAAACCACTTCAGTCTTCCACTATTGATGAGGTTTAAGAAGACTTTTTAACCTCACAGAGACATTCAACCTGAATAAAGATTCTTCAATGGGTAATGCCAATTATCCCATCTTCCTCACTGCAATTATCGTGTTTGGGTGGGTTCAGGTTTATATATCCTGCCCTCAACATGCCTCTCTTGGGGAGCTGTGGATCCTCTGTGATTCCAACGTTGTCCAAGGCAGGACAACTACACCCCCAGGAGAACACGTTGCAAGGTGTTTCTAAGACACAGCAGCCTGCACTGGTTTAAGCTAAAAAATATCGAGCTATTTGGGATTTTTTTGCAACGAAAACTTGGACACTGCCCCAAGAGACCCTGGAGCTACAGTTGCTCCTTCAGCAGCAGCTGGGTGCTGAGTAAGAACATGGGTCCTCCTGCTCTGGGCACCCCAAGGGTGAGCTTGACCCTGGGCAGATGAGAGATGCTCTCACAGATGCTCTGCAGCTCTCCTCTCTCACTTCAACCCGAGTTCAAGCAGCAGGTTTTAGTCATTCAAGGACTTTGGTGGAGCTACCGATGCGTGTGAAAATTTTCAAGCCCAAGGCCTTGGCTTGAAATGATTTTTTTTCCAGACTGCACTAAAAAAACCACTACTTAGATTGAAAAATGGTAATATTTTAAGTACTCCCATTTAAACAGGAGACCTCTGCACTTGTCCGACTTTAAAAATTAATTTCTCTTTCAGTTCTTTTGCACACAGTGTTTCCCAAAGTATAGACTGAGAGTTCCCCAGCACAAATCTCCACGAGCCTTTCATCTGTTTGGTTCTAGTGCTGTGTTTGCTGCTACATATGGTGCTTCTTTTAACAGCTTTTAATTAATTCATCAGTGACTTGAAAAAAAATAAACAAACCAAACCCAGCACAACCAACCAAAACAAAGCAAACAAAAAAATAATCCCCCAAAACCAACCAAAAAACCCAACAATAATACAAAATAAAATGGAAGATACAGGTTAATAATAGATCTAAATTATAAAGGGGAGGCTGAAGTAATATTTAATATTTGGTTGAAAAGATCAAATCCCTTATTCAGAGGGCAGATGTCTGTTCCAAGTGCAAGCTGAACACACACAGAATACATATCCTGGCACTTTATATTTGTGGGATTTACTGTTTAAAGACCAAAATGGCTAAAAAACACTGCTTTACTCTCTCATATATTGAGAGAAAAGTCTCTTAAAAATAATGTATTTTTATGGTTGGTGGCCATAACCCCACAAAACACTCCACCATTGCATTTGCACAAAATAATCATAGAAAGGGGGATAATTGGGATATTGTAAAAGAAAAACTGGTTGCCAGACACCAATGGCGTCCCTCGGGAATCAGTTTGGGGGGCAGTTTGTTTGGCATCTTTACTGGTGGGGGAATTGAGGGTCCCTCAGTCAGTTTTCAGAGGACACCCCATTGTGTGGGGCTCTGCTCCTTAGGCACTAAATGACACAACCAGGGGAGACTTAGACTGGATATTGGGAAGAAATTCCTCATGGAGAGAGTGGTGATGCTCTGGCACAGGCTGCCCAGGGTGGGGTGCAGTCCCCATCCCTGGAGGGGTTTCAGAAGTAGTTTTGGTTGGACTTGGCGATCTAGGAGGTCCTTTCCAACCAGGATTTTGCTGTGATTGAGAAACTGTTTAAAAAATGCCTTATTCAGAGCCTGGAAAGCATCCCTGCACTTGACAGGTGAAGAAATAAAATATTTAATCTAGACTTCTGTCCATCTGAGGACAAGTAATTTGCTAGCTAATCCACAGGAGGAAAAAAAACCAACTCAATGGGTATTTCAGATTGCAGTAGTTAGTTTAAAACAAGGAGACTGGACAACTAAAATAATGAGTTTTCCCCCGAGTAAGGAGATGTTTCTCACTGGTTTGTACCCAGTATAACACCAGAGATGCTACCAGAGCCCAAGCAACACCCGGGGGTTGCTCCCAGTTCTGAAGGTGACTGTGGTACGTGGCAGAGCAGGTCCTGATGGGTTTCCACCCAGGAGCCACATTTATCTGAATGATGGGAACAAGTGTGTCTGCAAACCCTGGAATGGATGCTCCAAATTCGGACAAATTGTCCACGTTTTTGGAAGCCTGCTGCTGTCCTCTCCTGCAGTCGTTTTCTACAGCACACAGCAGGATGATCTGGTTTTCTTTCTTTACTCTCAAGTGACATAAACTGAAGCAGTGGCATCAGCCACACCTCACCCCTGCCTCTTCATTATCAGAGCTCTTCTCATTATTAATAGATGATGAGAACCTTCCAGCATCAGGTTGGCTCCTCCAACAGACAGGTATCTGATATACTGATGATGACAGCACTTTGTTCACCTCTGGCTGTTCACACCCCATTTTCTAACCCAGCTTTTTACTGAGGACCCATCTTTGAGGAACAAGCCCTTGTATGTTTGTGATTTCATGGTATTAACCTGCTCAGCTCAATGCAGTGAGAGTAAACTCCCTGCTACTTGGTATAGGCTAAGGGAGGATTTCTGTGTTTGCACTCAGACATGTGAAATACAAGAACTTATTGGGGAATATAAGGATTTCTCCCAAATTCTCATCAAATAAACAGTTTCTGAGGGGGATGAGGAATACTTGACATGCCAGGTATGTGTTGAGAGCCATTAATTAAGCATTGGAAAACAAGCTGATGAATAGTCACAGCCAACATGACTGCGAGAGAGAGCTAAGCTTTGTGAGATGGGAATCTCATGCATTACCCACAGAAAACAGGAGCATTTGCCTTCCGAATTAGAAAACAAACAAAACCAAATGATGAAACAACCGAAGGAATCAAACCCAAACTAAACACACAAAACCTCAGGGAGCTGTTTTTTTTTCCCATAACCTTGTTTTCCAGCATCCACCCAGGAGCAACTCTCCAGCAAACACACAAGCCAATTAATTCCGGACACATCGCAGAAGAGAAATATCAGCCAACAACCTTTTTGTGGTGACAGATTTCTGCCATTTCAGCAGAAGAAAAAAGGACAGCGCCACGTATCTTTGCTTCTCCAAAGCAAGAGAAGGAGCCAACTCATTATCCTCCTCCTCCATCTTCATGCAAAGAGCAGCTGCTTGTCCTGCCTACTCCACGTCCCTCAATGGTTAGTGCATGAGCTGGAGCCAAATTGGCCTGAACCCTGCAGCTCCATGCCCAGAGGCACACGGGAAGCTTGGACTGCTCTCGAAACACAAGGACCCGTTGCAACAAAGGGAAAAAACACCCCCAACATTTATTACTTTTGTCTGTCACACAGAGGGGGTTCTGAAAACACGAGCAACACGGATTAGTCTGAGTAACTTTAAAGTTTGAGTCATTATTCATGTTCTCCTACAGGTTTTGTTGAGGCTCATACATTTTTTTTGGCTTTTTTGCAAAGCAGATGAATCTCTGCTCAAGGTTCACCCAGGGGCACGATGATGCCTGCCAGCCAGATACAGCAAAGCACCCCCAGCATCAGTAACGCTCACCACTCAGTTATGGCTGCAGAAGACAAAGCACTTATTTCTAACTTGGATCTCATAGATCATAGAGCTGAGCCCAGAAACCTCATCACTGAATAAGGCAACAGCTTTGAAATATCTCTGCTCTGCACGTAATCTGCAAAAAAAAAAATAAAAATAATAAAATATCACTCCCCAGCCAGGCCATGCTGCTAAATGGAAAATCTCTGGTGAGGCCGTGAGGATTAACATGCTAAGTGCCATGAAATACCATCACGTGCCCCCTGATGGAGTTAACTGCACAGCTCTAACTTGGTTATGCCAGGGAAGGGAAAAAATAGACCCCGATTCAGATGCATGGCAATTTAAATTTCAAATTCTAAAAAAGAAATCTAAACTAATTTGCCAAAGACCATTTAATGACACGGGAAATTAGTTTCCCTGAATTAACTTCTTATCAAATCCTTTTGTTTATGAATACAGGAACTCAACAAAGCACAAGAGCTCGTTGCCTGAGCTCGTGGTTGCCTTTGTGCTGTGAATTAGACATTGCTTCATAACCCAGAGACAGTATAAAAGGCTGGATACAAACTGCCCTGCAGCAGCAGCTACTCTTTGACCACCAAAGCTGCTTAAAACCATCTGTGGATCCTGACATGCCCACCACAGCAGAGCCCTCGTGACAGGCACGGACCCCCCTGCAGGGAGGGCAGGTTGAGGAATGGTGGGGACCAGGCAGGACTGGGAACAAGCCCAGCACCCTGGGCTGCACCCCCAGCAGCGTGGGCAGCAAGGGAGGGAGGATCCTGCCCCTCTGCTCCCAGGGCTCTAGGGAGACCCCCCTGCAGGGCTGGGGCCAGCTCTGAATCCTCAGCAGAACCAGGGAGCTGCTGGACCAGGGCCAGAGGAGCCCCAGCAATGCTGGGAGGGCTGGAACCCTCTGCTGGGATAGACTGGGAGAGCTGGGGAGGTTCAGCCTGCAGATGAGAAGTCTCCAGAGAGACCTTCTGAGGGCCCTGCAGGGACCGTCCAGAGCGATGGGGCCCGTTTTGA
>JANHGL010015060.1:33525-53484 GCA_024611195.1 Ceyx melanurus | reverse complement strand
TATATATAACTTTATATATATATATATATATACTTATAACTTTTTCTGAAGTTCCTAGATGATGTTTCCTCTACTGAAAGTAAAGAGCCCAGTGGTCTGAGTGAACCAGTACATCTAAAAGAAGGGTAAGCACATGTAAAAAAAGGGTAGATACATCTTGAATCTATAGTGTGCAAGACAGAATTGACTTTACTGGGTTTTCATTAATGCCAGCACCAGATTAATTGTCATTAAAATATTTGATATACTGTAGAAATTGGAGTATTTGTAATTTGTGATAATTTTTTGTTAGCTGACAGAATTAAACCAACAGCTGTTTGTAAACTTTCATAACTTATCTCTGAAATACTTTGAAAAAAAAAAAAGTAATTAAAAGTAGCTTAAAATTTATCAAAGCCAGTTTGCATTCCTGTTACAATTCCATGTGTGTACTGTGCTGGTTTATTCAGGATTGTGAGAGTGTCTTTTCATTTAATTTAGAATTACTTTGCAGCCTCAGAAGTGGGAGAAGCCAGTACCCTGTAATTGGAATACTTAACAGTAAATTATAGAATGCTTGTAGAAAAATTGAGGTGAAACTCATTGTATGAAATCATGCTGATCAAGAATAGCTGATGAATTAATTCCAACAACTTGAATTGGGAAAAATACCTGTATTTATCTGAGAAGTAGATTAATAGCAAGTAAAGACTCTTCTGTGAAACAAGCATCCAGATTTCAAACAAGGATGAAATGTGCCACTCATTAAAATTCTAAATAGAAATGCAGATCAGAACTTGGAGCTATTTGGAAGCCCATCAGTATTACAAATTGATGACTGTTGCTCAAAACCAAACAAAATAGTTGCCAGTGGGTACATTTGAAGTGTACTCAGTACAGATTGTCTCTACCCTTTTATTTGAATCATGTTCAGCATCATTTAATGTTTATTCAGTTGCTGATCCTGATAAGGCCAAGTGCATTCATAAGTATAAAGTTGCAGGAAAGAGAGAATCTTTTAGTTGGATACACCTTACTTCCCTTTGGGAAAATGGGGAGTTCTGGATCTGAATAAGCAAGCAGCCACTCCAGATTTACTGCTACAAACAAGACTCTGGATTGCATATTTTTCAGACTCCTTTCCTGTTTATGGAGCCCTGCACCATACTGGGAGGTAATCTTGAGGATCTCGTTTGAACTACTAGTTTTGCTGTTGTGTGTTTTTTTTTTCATCTATAATGAAGTGTATTTTGTGTTGCTACATGATGTGTTGTCTCAGTGAATGGTTTTGAAAGCTCTTCAGAAGACTAATGATTGTTTTTCATTTGATTCTTCACAGAGAAATGTACAAAAGAGCTCAGGGAAGGACTAGGATTGGCAAAAAGAATTTCAAGAAGAGGTGGTTCTGCCTAACAAGTAGAGAATTAACCTACCACAAACAGCAAGGTAAATTATTTTATATCAATTTTTATTTTCTCAACATTTTCTAAGTATTTGCATTAGTTTCTGCTTTTTAAAATGCTTAATTTTTTATTTTCCTGAAGTACATATGATACATTTTAGTTACCTTTGCCCTGATTACCAAATCCTTCTGTGCATGTTTAATTTGTTTTCTTAATAATAAAAATTGAACTTGACCTACAGTATCAATGTACTGAGGTTGTAAAAGAGTTTCTTAAATTTACTCATCTGTTTACGTTGGTTTTTTTTTTTATTATTATTTTATTTTACAGATAAAGAACCAATTTTCACTATTCCAATCAAAAACATCCTTGCAGTGGAGAAACTTGATGAGAGCTCCTTCAACAAGAAAAATGTGAGTCTAAAGATCATTTAGATGTCATTCTTGATGTGTTCTTTAAGTAGGCCATTAGAACTGGCTGATAAAGCTACTGAAACCCAATTACTAAACTTTTGAGCACAAAATCTTTTTTTGGGTTGGGAGTAAAAAAGTTGTATAGAGTATTTCTGAGTGCTCTGAATATGGAACTTAACCTGGAGATTTGGATCTCTGCACCAATTTTTCTGACTGATTTTAGGACTTCTGCCCCACTTTGCAAAGGTCTGGAATGAAGGTTAGAAGTACTGTGACCTTATTAGAAAGCACTTAAGGTATTATTAGTATGTATTACATCATGTTCTACTGGAAATATTGCCAAACATATTTATTCCTTTTTTCCTTATTCCTAATTATTTATTCCAAATCATATTTATTCCTAAAACACTTCCATCAGCTCAGGCAGTTGTCTCTGCTCACAGCCTCATTTTAGACCTGTAACACGCCAGTATTTCTGTTATTTCAATCCAAAATCTGAGGCAGTGAGGAAAGCACAAGTGTTACTTAGGATGAGAATGACTAAAGGAGACACTTCTGGGAATCTTCCTCTCAGGATATGAAGCATGAAATCTGAGGTCACATTTAAATATAAGTGAATGAAGAGTACAAATTGTATTGTGCTATAAATGTTTTAAAGATTGTTTGTTTGATGAAGAGGTGTAGGCAGAAGACAGGGAGCCGTTTTGTTGTTTCTTCCCTCCTTAACAGAGCTGTGTAGTAAAATGAAAGAGGTAAAAAATTCTTCTTTTCTCCCTTATCTCCCTTTGTCAAGCTGTCTGAACTTGGAAATCAATTTAGCCATATTCAAAGTTGCTCAATTACTGGATATTTCTTTTTTACTGAGCAGAATAACACTGCATTCTTTCTACAGATGTTTCAAGTACTCCATGGAGAAAAACCCCTCTACATCCAAGCCAACAACTGTGTAGAAGCCAGCGAGTGGATAGAAGCTCTTTGCCGGGTAACGAGATGCAACCAGAAGAGACTTAGTTTTTACCACCCTTCTGCTTTCCTGAATGGCAGCTGGCTCTGCTGCAAGGCTACAGTGGAGAATGCAGTGGGCTGTGCTCGTTGCACTGCGTAAGTTGATTCTCAGAATGCAAATACATGTGTTTTGTAGGACAAAATAATGTAGGAGTCATTATACAGCTTGAAAATCTGAAGGCAAGCTTTCCCCCGTCCACCTCAGCAAGTTACTCTCCTAAAAACATGCTTTACTAATAAGGCCAGAAGTACTGGATTTTACTAAGTCTATTACTTCAACAGCCACCATCTGAAATGAAGGTAACCAATTCAGCATGTCAATCAGAAATATTGATTTCTTTGCTTGCAGAATAATATTTTAGCTCTACTTTGTTCAGATTCTGGGATGAATGCATAAATGCAGCACACCTAGGCTCTCTATATGGAGTCATTCGTACACCTAGCTGCAGAAGGCTCAGCCTGCAAGCCTGTTTCTTTTCCTAGTGATGTAATCTTGTTTTATGCCCACACTTCTTTATTTTAACCTTACAGTGTACTAAGAAAATCAGTAAGGTAATCTTGGTATATAGGTTCTTACACATTGTTTGGGTTTTGTAGGTGTGAAGATGTTAGAAAAATTAATAACATTAATAAATTTGTAGGTATGTTAGAAAAATTAATAGCATATTATAATGCATTCATGCCTTTATTTAAGGTGCTGATATCTGAACATAAATACTCTTGATCTTTTCACTATCAACACTTTAAAAAAATAGGCTTATCCCTAAGGATAAGTTGCATAAATTACAGACTAAAGATCTAAGTAAGTCCTCTAAAATTCAGTCTAAAGTTCTACAAGATAACTTTCTGAAAATGACATTTAATGCTTTTTCCATGTTACTCAGTTTATTCTTACTAGATTTTTTAGCAGATCAAAATTTTCCTGTTATTAAATAATGTTTGTCCTTGTCTTTCTGGTTGTTTTGGGAGTTTTTTTTACCTATTTTGGTTTAGCAATGTATCTAGTCATAGTCTGGTTACCTTCAAGTATAGTGGAGTCTAAAAAGTGTTATTTCTCATGCAGTAACAAATAACCTTACTTTGATATTTAGGAGGTTTTTTTTTCTTGACACATCAAGCAATAAATTCAATGTGAAAAGGCAGTTTTTAGTATTACTGTATTCATTGCCCTCAAACCTGTATGTACCTGTTCCTCCAGAAGACTTGCAATGAATGCTAAGGTTGTTTAGCAAATGTAAAGCTGTCTGTGAGTGATGGACATATGAATAGTTTAAGTACATTGAAACAGAATCAGTTTTTACTTTTTAAATGTTTCAAGAATGTCTTAGATTAACTACTCATCTCTTTTTTTCACCTTTTAGTGGTGTTCCTGCTGATACTCAAATTGAGATTGATGGAGACAGAGAGACAGAAAGAATTTACTCACTTTTCACTATCAACATGTCTAAATTACAGAAGTTGGAAGGTACTGAAATAATAATTGAAAATATTTTTATTTATATGATCCAGCTGAAATTCTTTAAGGCCCACAATATCAGTTTGATGTCTTAATTTACCTTACCTGAAAATAAGGAGGAGAGACATGGATTGTATTTTTTTTCTTCTTAGTGCTCTTATCAGATATTTTTCAGTCATTTGTTTATTAGATATAGACATTCTTCTAATTGAACTTGCATGTATGAAATATCTTTCATAGTCTAAAAGAAACTGCAGCTATAGCTGGTTGCTTTTCTGTCTTTGCTCTCCTTTTCCTGACTATGGAATGCCTTCTGTTGAATATGGTTGGTTGGTAATTTCAGAATCCCCAGTTTTAGAAGAGATCTGATAGTTAATGATCCAAATTCTAATTGTGCTCATTCTGGTAATTTTTCTAGAGGCTTGTGGAAGCATAGCAGTCTATCAAGGTCCACGGAAAGAGCCAGATGATTATTCTAACTTCACAATTGAAGATTCTGTAGCAACTTTTCATACACTTAAGCAGATAATAGACACAGTAGAAAAGCTGAATGAATCACATGAGAAATATCGCAAGAGATCATCTAGTGCTAAATATGGCAGTGAGTAAGTATCTTAGGTCATTCTGACAAACAGAACTCTGTTTGGGTTTGGTTTTTTAATGTATTTTAATAGAACAAGGCCAGGCTTCTTTAGGGAGAGATGATGAAGCTCAAGGTAGGTTTAGACAACACACAGACATGGAGAAAATAAGATGCGTCACTTACAGCACTGCAGCTTTCAACCAGCCCTCAAGATCCAGGGGGTTCTGGTGCCAGATTTATTTGCATTATCCCATAAGCAGCTACAGTGATTGTGTCATTTCCCTGCAAGTTACCAGCTGAAGTGCACACTAAATATATTCCTGTCTGCCTACCTTTTAGTTCTTTTTTAATTTTCAAATTTCAGCTAAGAAATCATGAAATTATCAAGTTACATAAAACTAGAAAAATGTCATTGCAAAAACATATGTTTCATGTGATGCATTTGCTGTTGGTAATTCACTTGCCATCTGCAAATGCTGAATGCTATTTCTGGTCCCAAAAATCAGTTCTTTGGAGTACATTTTTGGTTCCAGAGCAGGTTCTTTCAATTCCCTTCAGTACTGGCTGATATCTATGGAACACCACTAGCAAGATTTCTGATCTTTACATCAGTAAGAAAAAGACTGCCCAAACCCTGAGTTGATTTGCCTAGTTTAATATTTGATCCCAATTATATAGAAAAAATTGACTTGGATTTAGAGGTCTCACTTGAAAATATGTGAGGTTTTCTGCAAATAATGATGTTTTACAAGTGACAGTACAAATTATGCAAAGATTTTCTTAATAAACTGTGTGACAACTAGAAATTACTAGAAAGCAAATATTCACCTTCAAAATACTTACCTGTATTTTTTTTTTTTCTTCCTAGAGAAAATCCAATAGTTGGAAAAGTTTCCTAACCAAAATAAACTGGGGCACACTTGGATGAAAAAAGAAACTGGAAATATTCTTGAGTGTTCTGGGGTTTTCTTTGTGGTTTTTTGGTTGTCTTTTAAATCATTATATGCCTTTTTACAAAGTATTTAAGAGTGAACATAAATGCTAGTTGTGTTGACAATCTATTTAATATTTAATAGAAAACTATCTACTTGGAAATGTGGTCTTAAGGTTTATTCTCATTTTGCTGAAGAATTTGATGTTCCAGGTTCTTGAAGTAACAGGTGTGAATAAATCTAAACGTTGTTTTGCCATTGTTGTCTTATTGAAAAGAACTTTCTGAACAAATAAGCTTTTTAAATGGAAGAAAACACACATGGAAATTGTTGATTGGATTACATCTTTCCATACATACACTGCAAACTTGTATGAGTTTACCACGAGTGCCTGCTTGCCCTGCTGATGTGGATCTTGAAATAGAAATCCCAAGATACTATGACATGGAAAAGATCTGAAGCTTCACAGTCAATTAATTTGACTTTTTTCCTTGTATTAGGTGTTGTCAGGACTTGATTTACCTACAGCTGAAGTCTTAAAAATTATGCAGTATGCTGCAGATAATCTGGGCAGCAGATACCAGTGTTAGTTATGTTTTTAAGTACTACAGAAGAAGAAGAAATCAGGGAATTTATGTTGTACCTCTGTTTACATTTGGGGTGAGTAACATATGGAGTGACCTTAGACCACTATCTGTTTTCTTTAGGATTTTTTTAAGGTACATACTTTTTCTTAATCTAAAAAGAAATGTGGAGTAGCACCATTTTTTTTTAAAGTAAGTTTGCCTACAGATAGAAAAAAAAATTAAATGTGAACATTTTGTGTTTAAGTACTAATCAATTTACATCATCCCGTGTATGATTTTTATTTCCTTTTTTTTTTTTAATAAAAAGAAATAACTAGGTCCAGCTCACCTTTTCTCACAAATCTAATAAATAATCTCTATTATAATCACTCAAAGCACTTTAGATATCTGGACTATCCCAGATTATTTTTAGATACTTTGTAGTATCTGCTTGTTACGATCAGTTGAATGATCACCATTGTTTTGTCTTTAAGCAATGCTTCGGTGAGGATTTGTGTGCATTTAGTTCCATGGATCCATATTTGCCACTTAACAGGATTTGAAACTGGCTTTCTTGGCTTCAATAAGATTAATTTTTACTCACTTCACCTGGGAAGTTAGGTTGAATTTAGATGTGTGTAACCAGGAAGAAGCAAAGGTATTACTGTGGCAGCTTTGCTTCGTCAGTATTAAATACCATGGTACTCCTTGGACTATTATTTTTAATAATAACAATATATGGTACTTTTAGTTTTGGTGCATTTGCCTTGGGGGCTTTTGTTGTTGTTTTGTTGGATGTTTTTTCATTGGTTTGGTCGTCGGGTTTTTTTCTACAATCGTGATTTGGCCAACTTCATTAGGAATGTAACTTAGGATAGAAATCCACAATGCTTGAAGCTGTAAGCTCTTGAAATAACTGTACAATTCTGTTGTAGGGCCACTTCCTCCAATAGAAGCAGGTTTGCAAGACAGGCCTGAAATATCTTTTGGAATAACCAAAATTCCAAGCAAACTCTTTGGAAATATCTGAGATTCAGTGCTAGTGTCTGCAACCTCACAATCATTTAGTCACCTCAGCTGTTTTTGTCTTTTCTGTTTTGGGTTTTGTTTTGGTTTTTTTCACAAATAATGTGTTCTATGGGGCTTTTATTTGTCAACAGTTGAAACTGAGGAGGAGGGAATATAATAATGCCAAGAAATGTGTTTTGCCAAGGTCAAGTGGGTCTGCTTAATTGCTATTAATGAAAAAGCTGTCATTAAACCAAGTTCAGTGTGGCTGACTGGCAGAGGTAGGTTTTGTTGTATATGGATTAACCCTGTGGTAAAGTGACTGTTCCTTGGAGCCATTTTTTGTTGTTTTCAAAGTCAAATTTATGGAAAATTAAATCGTACTTTTGCAATGGGTTTTTTTTAAATATGCACTTTTTTCCTGCTTTGGTACTGGAATATCTAGGAAAAAAACAAAGGCCATTGAATATTTGTGACCATTTAGATTCGATTTATCATTTTCTAATGTTTTAAAATGCAGTAGGTGTTGTAGAATGTCATTAGGTACAAGTAGGATGATGTATAATGAAAAGTTGCCTTCATTTTTGATTAGTGTAGAAAAAACATTCAGTAATTACTTCTGCTAGGTCTGTATATTACCATTAGTTTTAATTTGTATTATGATGATGTATTGTTGAATGTATTTTTATTTAAATTTTATTTTCTTATCAAGACATTAAAATGTTTTGTAACACTGCTTGAGAATAACCCACAAATAAATTACAACCAATGTGAGAGATGCTGTGTGTTTATTGTGAGGCCTGGCTTGTTGACATGACCTGAGAGGGGTTTGCATGGTGGAGTTAGGAATAAGGAGCTACATCTGGCTGCTTTTTGGGCAATTTTTTGCCACCTGCTTTCCCCTCCTGTGCTTATCAGCATTTTTTTATAAGATAATGTCGTCCAAACATATTTTAATGTCTTGAGGTGTTTTCTTTCCTCGTGCAGAGAGCTGACCTGTTGTCCTTTATTATTGATTTGGAAACTACAGTGGCACCCTTCCAGCCATTATGGAATTAATTTTGATTATTTCAGAGGTAAGATGTTTTGAGGCCCAGTCTGAGTGGTCACTGCATTATTTTGCAGAGATCAGAGAGCAGAGGAAGTTAAAGATGAAATTTGAAATACAGGAGGGGATTTTTTAGGACTTGAAAACCTGTGAGGATTCTGTAATGATTATCCCAGTGTGATATATTATTTTCTCTGATAATATGCTACCTTCTCTAACCATTAAGCTGTTTTCTGTAAACCAGCACATGAAAAGATTTCCATTTAACCTCTGTGCTGATAGGATGTATTTATCTTCATGTAGTCTACCTATAGGCTATATATGTAGTAAACAGAAACAATAATATATGGAAAATTGTTTGATACTTCTTTATTTCTGCTCATTTCTAAGTACAAAGTTAGAAAAATTTGTTTGATAAGGACTGATTGAATATTTTTAAGAATATGCATATGGAATAAAAATTGCCAGTGAACAACTCCCAGTAACATGTAAGAGCAGCTTCCAGTAGAATGGTCAAATGCATGCAATTCACTTAGTGTTCTTATGAATTAGTTACGACATTTTAATATGATTTATGCAAATGAAATAAACCAGAAATAGCAGTAAGGAGACTGTATCAGTGTTACTGAGCTCAGCTGTGATGAGATTATTGCTGGAATACTTTGTTTATTCCTAAGACTCAGCAGTAAAGGCAGCTGTAGGGGAAAAAAAAACAACCCTAAAATAAGGGTTTGAGAGTAGAGCTCTGAACTGGGAATATAGACTAATTTAGCAAATAATTTAAAATGATAAGTTTAAAAAGTCATTTTATGTACTTAAGTCAGGGACAAAATTGATAAGCACTTTCTCTATAATCAAGAATAAAGCTTATTGTCTGCAGGGGTGAGGAAAGCCATCTGCTTTGCAGGAGTGTTGAGGAATTTCATGCCAGTGAACGATGCCTTGAGCAGCTGAGGGGGTCTGAGGAACTGTTGAGGCCGGTGGTGCCTTTTCCCCTGCTGGATCATGACTTCTTCTCAATGACTTCTGAATTCTCTTGCTCTGCCCAAACCATGAGGCACAAACAATAGCCCACGAGCAGTGCAGCGGGAGTGTGGGACTCCCCTCACAGCAAACTGCTCAAAGTCCCGCTGTGTGGACCGACAGCTCTCTTTAAACACTGGGGGGTTTTTTCAGCGGCCTTGTTGCCCAGCGCGGTGGCCGCTTCTCCCTCACGATGCCCGTTAGCGCCGGCGACGCGGCCTTCCCGCCGAGCGAGGCCGGAGGCTGCCCGTGGCGAGCGGCCGGCGCCTGCCACGCCTGCTGCGGCCTATGCGTGGCGCTGCAGCCCCGCGCTGCCTCCCGCCCCAGGCGCTGCCAGCGCCTCGTCCCCGCCCCTCCGCCATGGCCGACGTGGAGGACGGGGACGAACCGGGCGCCCCCCACTCCCACCCGGGCTCCGCGGGCTCCAAGGCGGGCGGCGCCCCCGACAAGATGTTTTCGCTGAAGAAATGGAACGCGGTGGCCATGTGGAGTTGGGACGTGGAATGCGACACCTGCGCCATTTGCCGGGTGCAGGTCATGGGTAAGCTTCGGCCGACGGGCCCCGGCCGCCATGGCCGCCGCCGCCCCCGCTGAGGGGGAAAGGGGGGTCGCCGGCCCCGGCGCGGCGGACCGCCCGCGGGCCCGAGGGGTGCGCTGACCCCGCGCCGACACGGCGGGCGGAGGACGGAGACGCCGTTTCCGGCAGAAGGAGGGGCTGCCCCCGTCGCCCCCGCTCCGCTCGGAGGGCAGCCTGGCCTGGCCTGGCCTGGGGCCGGTCTTCCCGAGGTGGCGGGACTGGGGCGCCTCAGGGCCCCTCACGCTGTTGCAGGCCCGTGCGGGCCGCTCGCCGGGCCTCTGCCCTGTGCCGGGCCGTGAGGCGAGCTGCTGTCCTCCCCTCTCCTCCTTGACACAGGAGCCTTCGCCGCCGAGTCTGTTTTGGCGAGGGCCGAGTTACAGCCGAGCTGAGCAAAGCGCTAGAGGCGTGGTGATGCTGTTTGTGGATTGTTTGGTTGGGGTTTTTTTAAGACACGGTTGTAGGTGTAAATTCGTTTTCCAAATCTGATAATCCAGCGCCTCTAATACTTCTACCTAAGCCTTTTAACTGCTAGTGCACTTTATCAACTGTGAACATAACAAAAAATCTATTTAAAAGGGGTTTTATCTGATTTTGAAGTCTGAGAATCTCTTTGGAAGCAGCTTTATTGACTGGCCTTGCTGTTTTATGACATCTTTTAGAAATACAATTTTTAATCTTATTTTTTCTTTCTCTGCTGTGTATCTATATCATATTTTTTATTGCTGTGCTGTTTTGTTGTAGACATAAATATCCTCACAGCTGGGCTTGGTACAGTCTGGTAGGACAAATGATTCCCTTCAGAACCTTGTGCTTTTGTATGTCTAGGAACCAGGACACTGCAAATCCAGTCAGCTTTTGGCTGAACAGAACTAAACAAAAGATGTGATGCTGTCATTTCTCATACATTTTAATATGGAAAATGTTCTGTGGAACCCAAAAGATGAAAAGGTAAATTAGAAGAAAAAAAAGAGCCCAGACTGAGGTGATGGGAGACTCACCTTTTGCATAAGCATGTATTGAAGATGGTCTGCTTTTATATGGTGAATAAAAAACACCCTGGAAATAAAATTGGCTTCATCTGCCACATAAGCAATAATTTTAAGAATATATTTCCATGTTCTAGCAAGCCTGTTTTTTTAATAAAAAAGCCTTAAATGGGCAAAATCTTACTTAAAGATTTAATAAAAAGTTCAAAAAAGCTATTTTTTTATAACTAGACTAAGGGAGTACTTTTCATCTGAAACTAGCCCCAGAAAATCTGGTAACCATTTTTTTTTGAGAACAAACCACATTGTTAGAACCATGAAACTTGATCATTGCCTTGGGTTTAGCTATTTCATGGTGACCCTGCCAGACCTGGTCTGGCTCCTGTAGAGCCACTGCATCTGCAGTAACCTCAGGTTGCAGGCAGTGCCAGACTTGAGCTGGCACTTGCTTAGTTTGATTTTTTTCAAGGGAGGGAGGTGTTAGCTGCTTTCATTTTGTATTGGTTTAACTCCTTGAGCCAGCCTGCAGTGATTTCTGGCCTCTGATGCTTCTCTGTCTGAAACTGCAAAGCTAGGGCTAGGATAGAAAAGCTACTTTTAAAGTCAGTGAGTCTGCCACAGCTTACTGCCCTGCATAAGGAGGTGACCCCAGATCAGTTTGCTTTATTTTGGCAGAATCTTGCCTGCAGCTTGGCCCTTAAGTGCTGTGGAAATAGAAATTACAGGATCAGACAACAGGAAACTGTTTACTGTCTTTATTTCTATCTCAGTGAAGAAAGGGTGACTGTTTCATAGCTTCTGTCTTTATTCTTTATTACCTGAGAAAATGAGGAATGTCTGGGCAGATGAATCTAAAAGAGAAGTACTGTCAGAGCCAAAAAAACCCAAACCTAAAATCTAAATTCCTGTAGCACGTCATGTTTCTGTCTTCTGGGAGAACATGGTCCAAGTAGTGACGTGTAGGCCAGGTCCAACCTGCAGGACAGTTTTGTTTAAACTATTTCATTTTCTTTAGAGGAGATGAAGATGTGTTTGCTCCCATAATAGCTGAATACTTTCCATAGTGCACTATGCTATATATAATATATTTATGACAGCCCATGCTGGGAGAAAGGTATTTTTCCACTGCATTTATGTGGCACAGTGATAATCCTGTAACTTGCCTTTTCTCTTACTGAGTTCTTCCTTTACCTTCCATCCAGTCCTATAGCCACAGATTGGAGTGCATAAAGCTGATACATATTTTTAATTAGCTATTGTTCCATGTTTATTCATTAGTATCATCAACTATCATGTTTGTATGTGTATGTGACCCCTGTGAAAGTTAACATTCAGGAAAACTATGTACAAAAGAGGAGGAGGTAGAGGTTGTGAGAGATGCACAGCCTAAAAAAAAAGAAAAAATCAAAATTGTGAATGATTTCCTTAAAAGGAGATGCTGACATCTGAAACAAAGCCCTGTAATTAGGATTTGGCTTTGTGCTTGCTCTGCTCTTAATATGCCTGAGTACCTTGGCACAGTCCTGCTGCTTGTTGTATCTACAAAATGGAGAAGGCTTTTTTTCAGCAGATGTTATGAAAATACCAAAGCAATGGAAAAAAAACAAAACTCGATGGACAGTGTGTAGTCCTTCTGATGTCTCTCAGAGACATATTTCATTGTCATGTGTTTTACAGCTTGCAGGGGGATTATTTCATGTTCAAGGGCTGAACCAACCGTCCAGAGTTGAGATTTGTACCTTGGTAAATTGGTTGGAGAGTTTGTCTTTTCCTCTGACAAATCTATTCTTAAGATGGAATCCTGAGAATCAAATTGAGTCTTGTTCTTGTTGACTTTTAGATGCCTGTCTTAGATGTCAAGCTGAAAACAAACAAGAAGATTGTGTTGGTATGTAGTGATTTCATTCGCTTGTTTTTCAATTGAAGCTTCTCTCAGTAGGGTGCATTTTAAAGTTTGAAGGGAATAGAGATTTTATTAATGCTTGAAAGTAAACTGATGTTTCGTTCTACACTGTGTCACCTTTTTACATTAATCAGCCTCTGTGCTTTGTTTTTGAGCACTAATGAAGTGAGTTTTCACTTCAGACATGCTGTAGAACAAAACAGCTTAAATTTTTCAGTCAGCAAACACAGCAAAGAGGTTTAAGTTTCTCTTGCCCTGAGCATAATTGAGGAGATGATAATGTACACTTCTGAGGTGGATAGGAAAAGGCTACTTTATTATTATTATTATTATTATTGTTATTATTATTATTATTTTATTTGAGCTGCATGCCAGAAAATGGTAATGGCAATACAAATAAATATCATCAGTTCTGAAATAAATGTGTGTCTGGGTTAGAAAGCAGTATCTTGCCTGGTCTGAATTCAGACATAGTGGAGGCAGCTGTTGTTTGATCACTTTCTCTTGGAATAAGTGGAATCACTTGATTTTGCTGTAATGCTCTTTAAACATAAAGGTACTTTCCATTCCATTGCACACCAGTGTATGCAAAAACAAATCTTAGCTTAGTTCTGACATATTTAAATACTAAATAGTGAAAATTGTCTCGAAGAGTTTGCTTTAAATATTGGTCAATTTTTAAACTAGTGGTAAACCTTTCCCTCTCCTTGTTCTGTTTTAAAGTATATTGTCTCAGACTTAATCCACTGTTGTTTTTGATGATTGTTTTAATGAGAACAGGATTTTCTTGTTGCAGATACCTTAATTGGCTTGCTAAGAGAGGGGGGGAACAATAGCATAATTTACAGCACTGCTTTGATTGCTAACTTTGTATTCCATTAAAGAAAATGTGAATTAATAAGGGAAACAAACAAAGAAACTGCTACTGTTTTGGAGTAGATGGATTGTAGAGAAACCTTTTCATTGTGTTGAAATAGTTGTAGCCTGTGAACAACTTCTGGTCTAAGGTCCCCTTTTGAGGCTATAGGCTGTGTTGTCATCCCCACTATGTCAGTCCCTGGATAACTTTCCATCATCTGGTGGTTGCTTCCACCACTGTAAGCACCTGGCCCTTGCCTTGGCAGATTTGTGGCAGTGTAGGATGATCTGTCTGCCCAGCCTCCCCAGATGGAGCTTTCAGCCATCATCCTCCATACCACTGGAGCTTCAGCTGCTTGACTTGCTTGATTGCAGCACATGCCTCCTCCATATCATACCTTGATGTTTAATCACTGCATTTGAGATGAGAATTTGGTGATCTGCTCTTGTGTGATTGATAGGCAGCCAGTAGTAGTTCATTGGGTATATTTTGGTACTGGGGAAGATACAGTGAAGAGCTTAGATAGCTGCACATATTTTCTGGACAGAACTGATAATATCTATGATTCTATGATAAATGTACTTATTCATGCACAAAACTGCCCCTTGTAAACAAGAAGATTATAGAAGTTTTTCATACTTGGAAATAAGTAAAAGGATTGATGAGGAGCTCTGGCTCTCATCAGAATGACCATAATAATCCGCTCTCAGGGGATAAATGGGTGATGACCTGTTGTGTCTCTAAAGCTTGCAGTGGTTATAAACATCTGAGAGTGAGAGCTTGGAGCTTGCAGTAGGTGTTGATGGGGCAGCTGAGTGTGACTGGAACATGTTCTTTCTTCTCTTTCAGTGGTTTGGGGAGAATGCAATCATTCCTTCCACAACTGCTGCATGTCCCTGTGGGTGAAACAGAATAATCGCTGTCCCCTCTGCCAGCAGGACTGGGTAGTCCAGAGAATAGGCAAATAAAAGCACTGCCAGCTGCTTGGTTGGTTGCATTGAAGTTGTTCAAAGTGTGTATCCTATGCCATATGCTCATACAAAAGAATGGAACATGTCAATCACAGCCTGGTTTGTTTATCTGGTCAAGGATGTTTGTTGTATGGTCTTTGCTGTGTGAGGAGGCAGTGGTCAGGATTCTGACTGCAAAAAGAGAGACACATTAACAAATATACCTGTAATGATTGGGCTGTTAACTGTATCAGCAGAGAAAAGTCGTGGTGTTCACTCAATGTTTTTGCACAGCTAAATAAATCAGTTTGGAAAGGGTGACCTTCCTTGTAAATCTGGTATGTTGCATAATTTACTCTCAGGATAAATAAATTATTTTCTCAGTAATATTGTATACAAAAACATAGCTGATGAGTTTTTTAGAAACTACTGTGTTTTTTTTAATCTAAAATGAATGGTATCTTAAATATTTGCTTTGTGGTTTTTTCCATCACACTATACTAAACATATCTAATTTTGTTTTTATCTATAACTTTAGAATGTTTTGGTTTGTTGTATCTTTCTGTTGCTGTATTATATTCCATACATGATTTCTGCAACCATTTAAGCACATTATTTTTTATTTTATATTTTTGTTAAATAACATGTAGACATGAATTTTTAACCCAGAGCCTTTTGGTACAAAGGCACATATATGATATTAATTAACTAGGGGCATAAACATTATCACTGGTTAGCTGTCTAATACAGAAAACAAACAAAACTGGTAATTTAAGTATCCCAAGGAAAGTAGGTACAATTACATCTAGAGAAAAATGTTGTGTTTTCATGAAAATTCAGTAAATAGAAATGTCTTTAATCATTTTATTGTCTACAATGTTTTAGAAGTAGGAGAAAGCACTGTTTCATTTTTGTGGAAATAATATTTTTTATATGAACTGTGATTATTTTTTTCTCTTACAAATATTTAAGTGCTTACTTCTGACCTTGTTTTTTCCCTAAATATCCAAGTAATTACTATTAATCTGAACATATGTATGGTTTGTTGTTTTTGGTTATTTTTTTAATACATGTAATAGATTGAATTATTGTTGGAATCTGTAACAAATTCAGGCTTAAGGTGGTTAATAAACCTGGGTGAAATTGAAGCAGTATTATTTGTATATCATTGTTTACTTCAAAATTATCTTAAATGGTTAAGATTACTGCATTTCTCAGCAGATATATTTCTATCTAGGTCTGGTTAAGTACATTTGAAGAGGTTTATCTTTACTGTATAATTTCAATATCAATCTTTGTGCAATCAAGCATTTTACTGTGTTTTTATTTAACACTTGTAGTCCTGATTTTGAAATGTATAGATTTTTTAAGTATTGCTTTTGTCTCATTACTCAGAAAAAAGAATTCCTCTGTGTCACTATTACAGTGAATCACATCTCTTGCTATTATCCCAGATGGTGTGTGTCTTAAAATGGAAAAGAAATACAAAATAGCTTAACAGTAGTAATGAAGTATATAAAATATATATATCACATATATATAATGAACTATAGCAGTTAGGTTGTTGTGGAGCATTTCTGTTGGTGTAAAAGGATTCTTCCTAAAATGATTTCAAAAGGAAATCTGTTTGGACGTGGAAATAGTTTTTAGCTGTCCAAGTTAAACCAGTATCTTAACCTACCAACTGTTTCTCTGCCAGAATTTGGTCCCAGGCTCTGTCCTCTTATTAATTCCATCTAGTCCCATCAGAGGACTTAATTCTTCATTTTACTTGGGTTCACAGGTGAACATGGAAAGTACCAAAGTCACTTTCACCCTGCTTTCAATTCACATCATGTTCATGACAAGAGTAGCTGAGAATTACAATTGTAGGAGAGTTTCCAAAGTGTGAACTGAAATGGGTGTTAACACAGAGGAGTTACTAGGGCAGTACATGTTGAAATCAAAGCAGCTGATATTTGTGTACTGTAAGTATCTTGTTGATCAGTAATTAGAGTTTAGCTAGAATATCAGGTTGTGATTTTGAGTCCTGCATATTTTTTCCCAGTCTTTTTGTGAGCTTTGCACATGAGAGATGATATTCTGTTCTGAATCATACCCTGATACCCCATTAGCATAGTTCTTAATAAGTACCCATTCTTAATTCTGATTTTTTTCTACTTCTTATACATGTAAAATCAATTACTTTTGCTTCTCACCCAAACATGCTGTTTGAGTAATCCTAACTGAAGTAGCCAGTATCAATTAATAGATTAATGCTGATAGTCTTTTCTCCCCCATTTAATAAGATTTGGATAATGCAGCCAGTGTCCAAAGTTCATACTGTTTCATTTTGCTTCTCATGAAGTTATGTTCTTTTAGAGGAAGTTTGTTGAGATCAGTGAAGATTTTAATTAACAGAGCAGAATGGCTTTTGGGGGCTGTGAATGCATCTTTCTTACCATAAACATAGGGTATTTTCTCAGTTTGCTTACACATGAATGTATCAGTAGCTGGTGTGAGCTGCAGTTCACTGAAGTCCCCAGCTGCCAGCCATTCCTACTGATGATGTTTGAGCCATGGCAGCATTCTTCCTAAATGTGAATTCCAGGACCCAATACTAAACCTTTAATTACCTCCTCTCTTTGCTTTCTGTACCCAGGATTTACAGGAGTGTGTTGCTGTGGGCACCATTTTCAGGAAAGCCACCAGCAGAATTCCACATTTCTTCCTTTGATTTTTTTTCTCAGTTTTGCTTCCCCTGCCAGCTGCATTTTGTAACCCTTTGTGTAACTCCTTCTGCCCTCCCTCACCTAGCAGAATTAGCAGAGACTTGCAAGTGCTCTGCTTCCAACTGCACACACTGCAGTGTTTGCAGTGGATGGCCCCCTTAATCACAGCTAGAAAAACACTAATGTTATTTTGTAGAGTACAAGCATGAGTTACATGTTAAATGGGTTCACTGCAGAGAGGATGAAGCATGTAAAACAAAACACTAGGTTGTAGAATGACAAAAAACAGCCAGGAAAGGCTTAGCCCTTACTGGAGGGAGCCTGAGACATGCCTGTTGTTACTTCAAATGTTTAGCATTGGTGATTCAGCTCTTTAGCTGGCTCTAAAAGTTAAAAAAAAGAGGAAAGGAAACTTGACCTTGACCTCAGGAGCACAGCTTTTGACACTGTTGGTACTCGAAGAATTATGGAACTGCTTTTCCTGTTCCAAAATACCTCCCTTATGTTTATTTTATCAGGTAGATGACACAACCCCACAGCAGAAGGAGGCTTAGCCTAGTAAGTGCCACAGATCATTTTTGTTATTTTGAGGGGAAAAATGGGGCACAGAATTCCTGGTAGGCAGCCAGTGAGTGAAGTCAGGTAGGATTTGCCTTCACTTTATGCTAATAAGCTTTCTCCCTTGGTGGATGCCACCTCAGCCATTGCTGCCATACTCTCATCCTGAGAGCTGTGTCATGTACAGTTCCTTGGCAAGGTTTGGCTGGTCATTTGAAATGCTTTTCCTTTTTCTGTGGCTAGGAGCTGAAGTCAGAACTATATGTTGTTTCTTACATGTCAACTTGTGTTTCAGTCATGGCAGGTTTGTGATAGAAGCTTTTTATTAAATCCCATCTTATGTAATTCAGAGTACGTTGGTGTTCTCTGTGTCGAGGGAGGTGAGAGGCAGTCCACTTAACTGTGCCATTGAGCTTGGACTGTGCATCTGTTGCAGACAGGAATCTCTGCATGTCCTCAGCAGCCAGGGACTCTGCATACAGAGGCAATATTGGTACCTAGAAAGGTTTTCAGGGCCCATTCTGACAAACACAGTCTGAAACTCACGCAGTCAGTGCTGCCAGTGAGGTTTGCCTAGGATGTCATCCCTCAGCTATACATAGCAAACTCAAAGCTCCTTACAGAGAAACCTCTTACCAATCACTTTCCACAAATGGTGCCTATACCTAAAGGTACTTAAGGAAAATCCTCGAGAGGTATTTAATGCAAAAGCAGTTAGTCTGTCTGGTGTTTTCAGAAGCCTGCAGACACCACTAGCAGGGAGAAGTGCAGGGCACCTACTGGCAGCACAACACTCCATCCAGTTACTGATTTCACCTCAGCAAGGCTCTGCCACCCCAAGAGCTTGCCAAGATGTGTGACATGGGGGGGCTTGACAACCTGATTGCCAACACAGCCTATCTGCAGGCAAGGAAGAGTGGAGATGGAGACACTAAGGAGATGCAGAAGAGACGTAAGAGCCTCTGCCTGCCCAAGATTGACCAGTGTGGAGAGGTTCGCCAGTCCATCGCTGCCGACTACGACAGCATCTGTGAGCAGCAGCCCATTGGCAAGAAATTCTTCAGAGACTTCCTAGAGACAGTGCCAGAGTATTTGGTAGCTAGGGACTTTCTGGATGAGGTGTCAAACTGGGAGTTGGCAGAGGACAATGTCAAGAGCAGTACCATGGAGAATATGTTCACCAATTTTCTTAAGACAGGCTCCAAAAACTATCTGGCTTTCATGAGCTCTGACTTGGCCAGCAAATGCCAGGCAGCTACTGAGAAAGATTATGAGAATGTTATACAGCTGGTGAAGGAGGAAAGCAAACTCTTCCTTAAAGAGAAGCCCTTCCAGGACTTCCAGACCAGCCCCTTCTTTGACAAATTCATCCAGTGGAAAGTTTTTGAGAAGCAGCCAGTGACTGAGAAATACTTCTATGAGTTCCGAGTGCTGGGCAAAGGTGGCTTCGGAGAGGTAAGAGCTGTAAGGACCTGGGTTATCCCTCCCCTCTCAGGACCAGCAGGTGGGCTTCCAAAATGGAACTTGTGGATTAAGAAATTGTCAAAGGCTTTGCAAAGCTTCAGCTTGTCCCTTTCTGGGAAATCAGGCTTGGTTTGTTATCTCTACTGTGATACGAATTCCAGATGCCTGTTAGTGAAGAAATAATCTTAAAATGTTTTTCTGCATCTGTGCTAGCAAAAAAGCAGCCTTCTTTACAAAATCTTGCATGACTGTCCATACAGTTCATTCTGAGTCTGCTTCTTGGCACCACCGTAGCCTGTGCTAGCTCTCACATTCCTGGGTAATTCTTATGTGCAGGTTAGGGAATAGCAGTATCAGGATCTGTTCCCAAAACACAGTATGAATGAGGCTGCCTTTTTTGAGATGGAAGAGAGAATAAGTAGTATATGCTGCTTATTCTCATGGCCAAAGAATGGATCCTTTTTCATTTTATTTGCTAATAATGGTGTCCTCAAGAAATTTGCATAACGTCCACCATGTGCTGGTATGGGACAGA
>JANHGL010015060.1:0-33425 GCA_024611195.1 Ceyx melanurus | reverse complement strand
GCAAAAAAGCAGCCTTCTTTACAAAATCTTGCATGACTGTCCATACAGTTCATTCTGAGTCTGCTTCTTGGCACCACTGTAGCCTGTGCTAGCTCTCACATTCCTGGGTAATTCTTATGTGCAGGTTAGGGAATAGCAAGATCAGGATCAGTTCTCAAAACACAGTATGAATGAGGCTGCTTTTTTTGAGATGGAAGAGAGAATAAACAGTATATGCTGCTTGAATCATTTGGATCTCATGGATACTTTTTCATTTTATTTGCTAATAATGGTGTCCTCAAGAAATTTGCATAACGTCCACCATGTGCTGGTATGGGACAGAATAAATTGTATGCTTGTTTTTTCCTTATTTTCTCTACTAATATACTCTGCCACAGAAATTAGCACCAGCAGCTACTAACAGGCATCTGTGATTCCCCAGTTCCCACCTCTTGCTGCACTTGATATTACAGTCTGTATGTGTAAAATTCCTTCATTCTTGGTCTTCGTGCATCCTGTTTCTCTAGGTTTGTGCCATCCAAGTGAAGAATACTGGCAAGATGTATGCCTGCAAGAAACTGGATAAGAAAAGGTTGAAAAAGAAAGGTGGAGAGAAGATGGCACTACTGGAGAAAGAGATCCTGGAGAAGGTCACCAGCCCTTTCATTGTCACACTAGCTTATGCCTATGAGAGCAAAACCCACCTGTGTCTTGTCATGAGCCTCATGAATGGAGGGGATCTGAAATACCACATCTACAATGTGGGAGAGAGGGGTTTGGAGATGAGCAGGGTCATCTATTACTCAGCTCAGATCACCTGTGGGATTCTACATCTCCATTCCATCAAGATCGTGTATCGGGACATGAAACCAGAAAACGTCCTGCTGGATGATAATGGCAACTGCAGGCTCTCTGATCTTGGATTGGCAGTGCAAGTCAAAGAGGGGAAACGCATCACTCAGAGGGTGAGTAGAGATTCACTGACCTTTGGCAGTGGGAAAGGAAGCTCTCCTGAGTACAATTTCATTGACCATTGGCAGTGGGAAAGGAAGCTCTTCTATTCTTAATGCATTACTAGTCCAAGACTTAATTCCCTGGGATTTGTTCTGTGCTAAAGACCTTACGTGGTCATTTCATTCTGAGAGACAGGTGGTAAGAAGATTTGTTTAACTAACTCTCTAGATGCTATATGTAGTAAAATAATTTCTCTTATATAGAAGCAGTAGATTCAACTTGACCTGGTATTTCTCTTAAGATAAACTCTTGAACCAATCGTTTTAGGGAGGCTAACACAAATCCTTCTGCCTTGAGCAGTAGTGCACAGTCAGGGATTTAACCAGTTGCTTGATTGTTGATGAGCAGTGGTCAAAGATGGGACTCCTTTGATATTTAGTTTTTGCTCCTAGAAGAATACAGTTTCTTCCAGGTTACTCTTAAGTGATGCTTCTGATGATACAGCAGTTATTCATGATGCTGCACAATAAATCACAGCCAGCCTTCCTCCCCCCACAATTTCATCTCTGAAAAAGTTACCAGGCTTGATAAGAGTAAGAGATGATGGCCAGTTGGTTTTGCTGTGTGAATTAGACTGTGCAGCATTTCCACCTGCATGTGGTCATCCCAAACTAACCCAGGTTTGGAATAATGGCTTGAGGTTTGCACAAGAAAGATTTATTCAGGTAGCTTAACTATGACAAAAAGCATATTTCTTCCAAGGTGTCTGGATATAACAAGGGAGAGTGTCTGAAATACTCTAAGAATCAGAAGTAACATTATAAACTGGTCTATGCCTTATCTTAAACTCCCAAAATCTTTCAAGTTATTCAGGAGAAATTCAGTAGTAGAGAGAGGACCTGCTGCTACACACCATGCTTGAAGAACACATGGGTTTTCACCTTGTTTGAAGGGTATTTTTTTTCTGGCAATGTAAAATGTTTGTATTATGAGTGGTTTTAGTTGCCAGTAAAAGAAAATGTGGAAGCTGGTGTATTTTTAGGTAGGAAATAAGAAATGAGGCTGCATTGTGTTTTAGATAGGAAAATACAGTTTCTGTGGAAGCTAAGGCAGGTTTTTAAGTAGAAATTAGGTGCAAGGGGCATGTTTTGTTAGTGAAGATGGCATTTTGATGAGTGAACCCAAAGCTATAAACCTTACTGTTTTTGGAAGTGATAGATACATGTAGCTGTTCATCAGAAAAAAAATATCTTGTCCAAGGGCAATTCTTTATCCTTGTAATAATGTGTTTGGCAGAAGAAAACAACCAAGAAAGAGTGTATTTAGAAATGTGTGACCATTTCTGTTGATATTATGGTAGAAGCTCAAAGGAGTAGTGGCTGTTGTTCCTCCTCACTTTCTCTAACAATCATCAAATTATAATAATGATTTTTTTCTGTTGTTTTACACTGTTTTTAGAAGCACTATTCACTATAACATGGCTGCTTTTATTAGAGCAAAAACTGCAATGAATAATATACTACACAATTGGAGTGTTATAAGGAGTTTCTTTTAGAAGGCAATTTTATTCATGCAGGAAACTGAAGTAGAAGGGAGGAAAAGAGTATTTTTTTTTTCATTTTCTGAATCACAGCTATGAGGGACTTAAATGAATGGTGATTCCCAGTAATAATTTTATTTTCTATAACCTAACCCTATTTGAGTCATTTGAAAGCTACTGCTAAAAACATTGTGTAAGAGCTGGATACTGTTATTATTCATAATAATTTAATGCACAGAAAGATCTCAAAGCATGTTTACCAGATTTGTTGCATTAAGCTTCACCATGTACCCCTGTAATAAAATAAAATGGTGCTGTTCTTTTTTGTTTACTAATCACAGTTGCATTGTGACTTAAAATTGGCAGAAAAATATAATAGCTTTTTTTTAGTATAACTACCAGACTGTATCACTTTATAAAAATCTTGAGAAAAAATATTAGTATGGGTTTGGGGTTTTTTTTCACCCCAAAAGATAGATGCCTCCAAGACAGATTTATTAAGTTAAACTTAACCTGTTGCTCCATTTTGTGGACACAGTTTTATAAGGGCAATTTATAAGCTAAAATAACATTTTAAAAGGTAAATATATTCCTCCTGGCCAAATCTGTGTTGTACTGTCTATCTGAGGGAGGTGCCCAACATCATAAAGCTCTTCCAAATTTTGGATGATGATCTGAACTGACAATTTAAGCCTTACAATTTTCAGTCACTAAGTATAGGGGTAATACTACTGATCTATAACATAAAACCTTTTTATTTCCTTTATCCATTTGCAAAACCTGCTGTTCTGATGGATGTTGTGATACATGGAATGTCATTCACAACTCCAAAGCCTTGTAACCTTGTCACCCTCTCTTATGACCTGGTTCTTCAATATCATACTTAAAATATTGTTCTATTCCACTATGAGATTAATGCCTGACTTTGCTTTAATCGTATTCATAACTCATTCTACTGCCTGAAAGTAATTAACTAATATCCTTAGTACCAAATGAAACCAAGTTTAGCTGCCTGGTGCAGTTGTCATTGTTATACTCTGATTTATTTCATCTATTAAGATTAATTTCACTTAGCCAATCTTACACATACTACAAAGAATTAAGCTAGGGTTTTTTTAAATGGTGGAAATAATTTTTAAACTTGCATCTGTCTTTCTGTAAGGTTGATAAATAAATCAATAAATAAAATAATTTTTTTTTTTTTGAGTACTAATCTTCTCATGATCTCTCTTTAGTTCTTCAGGTGTTAAGTGCATCTTCCTTGTGAGTAAACAAAGTAATATAGAAAACCCTTCCCTGTATTTGATATATCAGGAGGGGCCAAGTAAACAAATGAAGAGTGGACATCTGATTTTAGGCACTGGCTAATGAAATGTCCATGTCTGTGGCTATGCTGCTGGGAAAATATCTCTTAATACATCATAGTGAAACAAAGCAACAGTTTTCCACCTATTTTTTTTTCTTTGTCTTTTCTTTTGCTGTTTGTTATGTGGGAACATCATGTGATGACTTCATTGTGCCTTGTATAGGGTTTAATAGCATATTAATATGGATTAATATGTTTAATTAATTGGAGATTGCAAAAAATAGATAATTTTGATGCGTTCTGAACGTTTTGTGCAGCTCTCATGAGTGTACAAAGATATTGAAGATGAACTTGTTCTTCCTTAAAACTAGGAAAAAATATTGCTAGCCTCTTGTATATGAATAAATGCACAGCACCCATCCATCATGTGGAGGATCCATGAGTCCCTTCTGTAAATCTTGTTAAGTGATTAGGTTATCACGTAGCACAAAGTAATAAGCTAATTAAGAAGTTCCTGTTTTAGACCTTTTCCAAGTTTTTGGTGAAGATTTCTATGAAACTGCAGTGTTTACAGACTGTTTACCAGCCAAAGGTTATTCTGTGTGTGTGTGGAAAGGGTTTTTTTTGAATTTTAGATGGATTATTTTGACATGGTGGTCTTATACAGTAATGTGTGTTTATGCTGCAGGGAAGGTGTTCACAGACATGGAGAAAAACCCCTTCAAAACAAGAACAGTGTGGGAAATAAATGAAGTAGGCATCTGAAAGCTGCTTGTAATATATAGAAATACCTGTGCAGTCTACCCAGAAATGTGTATATACACAATTACTCAGGGGGAGTTCTTACTAACATCACTGGAAACAGAAATAAACTCTTTGCCAGTGATAATAGAGTGATTCAGGAAATTGCATTATGACTTTTCATACAAATGTGCTTGTAGCATCTGTTCTGGTGTTGATCAGAGCATGAATAAACTGGAATTGGGTCTTAAAATGACTCCTTTTTTACATGTTGATATTCCCTTTGCTTAAGGAATAGAAGTAGGCAACAAGGAGAAATTGGGAGCCTGCAAAGGTGCCTTTTGCATAGGCAAAATGTTTTGTCTAGTTATGCACATGATTGACTCTGGAAACAGCTCTTTTTGCATGGGATAGAAATGAGGATCCCCCATCCCAGTTGGACCTGTCATCCTTTTTCTTCAAGTCTCTGCAACTTTCTCACACAACTCAAAATTCACTTGTTTTCTTTGAGTCAGCCTCTTGCCCTCATCCAGAGGATGATACTGATTAATTAATACTACTTAATTTCCTGAGTATGGTTGTGAGAAAAGTGAGCATGTTTTTTTTGTTCAGTACCCTCATATCTTTTGCACATGGAAATACAGAGAATTTAATTCCATTTTTTCCAAAAGTCAGTGCATATTTGCTGTTTATTTGGGGAAGAACTTTCTGCCCTTGCTGTGTATGGCTTTTGTGCTAAGCAACTGTTGAGTGTGAATTGTCAAGTACTTCTATGCAGAATAATGAGAGCCAGAGAGTTTAAATATTGACATAACAACTGTGAAAAATAGGACAAACATATTTTGGTAGTATTTATAAAAGTACATTAATATCATCAGAGGTTTCAGGCTTCTTCACAGTTTTCCTGTGCTATGTTTTATATATTTGAAGGACATAATAATATTTTTATAGGAAAAACATGTTTTGGTTAGAATCTTAATCAAAATGTCCTTTTGCCCTCCTGTATGTTTGTTTATTATAAGATTCTATTTCTTAGGAAAACAGAAGGAAATCTATTTAGATGTTCCTGAAACTTGCAGTTGAATTTCAAGGCAATTGAAGAGCAGAAGGAAGATTTAGACTTGTGAAATGAAAAATAACTGAGCAAAGTATTCTATAGTTGACCTTTGGTCATTATCACTTGGCATTCTTACTATGTAAAAATGTATTCTTCATTTTGCACTTTGAAAAATGATAATCTTTCATTTGTCCAGGATTTAAGTGACTTGCTGCTGTTCTACAGCTTCAAAACCACCATTCTGCTTAGGCATTTTTGAATATGATGTGTAAAATGGATTATTTTACTAGCAGAACTTTGTTCTTTGAGGTTGTTGGTAATCACAGTTGTTTTGAAGTGCATCATCATGAGAGGTATTTCAGTTTTTTTAATATAAAAAAATCTATTTTACAGAATGCAAACTTACCCACTATGAATCTCATAATCACCAGAGTGAAGGGAACAAACATTTTCTTGGATCATTCTGCCTCCTGCAGTTTTGGAGGTGGCAGAAAGGATCTTATAGTCATCTAAAATAATGAGAAAGCAGTGTGTGCCATGAAATGCTTTTCCTGCACAGGGTGTGCCTCTCAGGAGACATGTTTTTCTGCTTGGGAAAAGGCACTGGAGCCTTTAAGACAGAGATAGCATCAGGTCTCTGTATCACTCAACTGCATTCTTCATCCAGTTTAATCTGGCAGTTAATAAATGCTATAGCATGTTCTATATAAAAGCAAGAGGTAAGATTCCTTATCAAGTTTCTAGAGCAGGTAGAAACCTTAATTAAGCTCATTGAACATGAAAAAGGCCATGTAAATGTGAAATACACTGTGTAATCCATTTGTCTCTTCAGGCTTATTGTTAATTATTAAAAAGTAATACACATTCTGCAATGCTCATGTTGGTAAATCATCTAGTGGGCCACTTTTTGGTTCAGTGTTGTCAAAGATGGTTTGGTTTTATTGGGTAGAAATTCAACCTTTGGCTGACAATGTAGATTCTTGAACTGTTGGACAGTTTTGCCCAGAAGCAGGATGGCAGGAACTAAGTTGCAGGATGGTGAGGAATGCAGAACTTTATGTTCTTATTGGACTCCATGTGACATTCCACTGAGTGTGATGAGTAGATACAGATAACAAACATAGCTTTTTTTACCAAGGTAAGATAAGACCCTGAAATTACAGACACAAGCAAGTGAAATCTGGGCTTGGTTTTGCTTGTTGTTCAAGTTTCCAATCTGCCAGTGAAAGGGAGCAGGTCCAGAACAGATGGAGGTGGTTCTTAACAGAAGATCTTTTACAGGATCTTTGCAAGATCATCTTGTAGGCTCTAAGAATTTATCTAGGTGCAGGGGGAAAGTGGAGAGTTTGAAGACAGCTTTGTTGACAGAAGCCAATTCTCTCTGGAAGACCCTAACTACATGTGCTGTGATTCTCTATTTGCACTCATTACAAAGAGTTCCATGAAATACAGGCAAAGCTAAGTAGGTAGGCAGTTTTCTCCCTTATTAATGCTTATGGAATCTTCTGTGGTTGTTAAATAATAAAAAATAAACATCTCTGCAGTATTATTCCCACGTTATAATTAAGTTAAAGGGAAAATCATGTTACAGGAAGACTGAAGAAACTCAGTTCTTGAATTCTAATTGTCCATGCTCCATCCATATCTGATTGCTTCACTGGCTGAATGTTTGTTCCTTCTGACATTTCACCAAGGTGGGAATGTTCCATCTCCAGTAGGGATCTGAGGCAAAGATAGTGGTTTTAATGGTATCACACAGGAAGAAAGGAGGAAGGTATTTTGGAATCCAAGTTAAAATGATTGCCCAGTTGCTCACTGTCCTTCCCCAAGCCATTGATTCTTTGGATTTCAGACAGTGTGAATCTAAACTGAGAACCATGCTGGTGCTGTGTCTGTTTCTCTGCAGGTATGGGCAGAGGCAGCCTGCCCTTACTGCCACAGAAATGGTTTTCTCTTTTCTCTTTCCCTTGTCCAGCTTCCTTTGTTTCAGACAATATTGTTCTCCAAGCTTAAATGAGTAAAAAACAATGGTAGATTTTTTTACTATTCCAGTTAGTGACTTTGAACCCAAAGGCAGTTTAGTTTCCTTTTGTTTTCTAATACAACAGGTTTTTTTGGGTCAATTTTGTGCTTTTATCCATGTGGTTGTTGGGTTTTTTTTGTTTTGTTTTTTAAGGCAATAGCTTTCCCTGCTCAAATACGTTAAAATGAAGAAAAACTTTAGTTTTGAATTCAGTGTAACCACATGGGATTTGGTAGCTCCTAAACTCCATTCCAGACTTTCTCATCATCTTTTCCTGATACTCTGACCAGTCCTCCTTGTGTTCTGAATCAAGAATCCATCAATTTGTGCTGGGACATCCCATTCCAAGGTCCTTCCCTTTGCTAAGCATGAACCATAATGCCACTGTTACCTTGTGTGCTGAGCTTTCTGTTGTCCCTGCATTTCTGCAGGGTGTACTAAGGCCCTTGCTGAAGGAGTGGAGGAACAGCTGGACAAGAGAACAAAGCAGGCAGTGGCACCCCTTGGAGGAAGGAAGGACCAAGCCCCAGGATACAGCTGATAGAGCTAAACTCAGCTTGTTTTTTTTCCTCTGTTCAACAGTTCTTGTGCCATGGCAAACAAAAGATAGACGTTCTGATTTGCTTCACTGTTTGGTTTGTGGTATCAATTGAGTTTGTTTTGCAGAGATCTGTGGGAAAAGGTAGAGAGATTTAAATGCTGCTTCTCCTCATTTGCCTGTTTCTGTGCTAATGAAAATTCCAGAGGGTTCTTTCTGATTCTTTCTCCCCCTGCATCTGCTGGAAGTTGCCAAGTTGAAGGGGCTTTTCCCTCAGGAAATTGGGATGTCCTTGCACCAGGGACTGTGTTCTGCTCAGAGCTGGGGTGTGCCAAGCACCCAGTGACTGTACTGGGAGCTGAGAGCACTTAGTGCTTCTCAGGAGCACATCTTGTATTATTAAAGGATTATAGTTATGTGACCTTTTAAAAATTTATGCAGGATTGCATTTCACAAAAGAAACATTTGTATACTTTCAGATGAGTCACTTTACTATGCCCTGTCAAACCACACTCAAAGCAGCAACCCCATTTAACAGAACTTCTTCACTAATGTGTCCAAAGACAACATTTGGCCGTTATATTTTACAGGATTCTTGTAAAAATAAATAAATAAACAGTATTTTGGGTTGTTCTCAAGATAGAGAGATAAAGGGAGAAGTAGACCTGTTAACCCTTTTCAAAAGCAATTAAAATGTAACGGAGTGAAATGTAAGGACTGTTTCTATATTTGAAACAGCATGTGCAAGTTGGGCATCCTGCTCATCATCACAAAAGACAGAGTTAGATGGAGAGCAGGGAAAAAATAGCTGGTGTTGCACTGACTGCACTTCAGAAAGTTGTGTTCCTCTTCAATGGAATGTGATTGCTGCCTCTGTAAAAAAAAAAATAGTATACTGTAAAAAAGTAGATATTATGTAACATTCTTTGGCTCCTTTGTGATATATATATATATATTTTTTTATTTATTTTTTTAAGGGTGTCCCATTATACAATTGCAGGCCAGTGACTGGGTCAATCCATGTGTTTATATGTAAGATTGCTTGAGCAGTCAATACATATTCAAATGGTTCCTGGTCTTAGCAGGAATCCTATGGGAAAGAAGAAAATAACATGCTTGGTCTCACTCAAAACCCAGTGCACATCCTGGTGGTGTAGAGTTGACAACAAAGGAATTCAACTTTCTGAGTGTGTCTTCAAAAATTTTCTCTGATTCTAAAGAGTGAAATTTATCCATGTAAAATAAGATGTAGTAAGAAGTGGTTTTTGTTTAATACACAGCTTCTGACTTATTATTTAACAAGTGTAAAATCATAATGATTTTTTTATGTGCTAGAGATACCAGTCACCCATCCTTACAGGTGTCCATGCATGGTCAGATAATTCTAACTGAATTAAGTATTCAATACTTGCCTAAGGAAATTAGACCTCTTATAAATAATGCATTGATCTTTTTTTTTTTCTTTGTGTGTTATCTCTTAATTTGTTTTCTTTCTGTCCTTGTTCCTTTTTACATTTGAGTATAGTTGACAGTATATTTATTTACTCCTTGGCCCACTGAGAGCAATTTAACTCATTACTCTGATTCACTTTTGCTTTGGGAATCAGTGAATACATTTTTCTACCTAAACCACTATTTTTTTGCTGCTCAAATCTTAATACTTCTGAATTGTACAGTTTAAAACCAGCCTTCACTAAGCTTAAACAAACCTCTCCCAAGTCATGGAGACTGCCTTTCATCTTGCCACAGGATCTCTTTTCCTTGAGAGATGATCTGATTTTTGACATCTTGTTTTCCATAATGATGAGCTCAGGGATCTTAACTTTTAGCTTCTCTCTAATAGTGTCTGCTCCCCACAGATAAAATTAAATCTTCAATTGAAAGATATATGATCTTCTAGTTCTGGGAATTGAATAATTCAATTTTTTTTGTGTGTGTCCTCTAATACAAAAAATGCTTATGGCTTTATGATCTTTCTTCCCAAATGATTTTGCCAAAGCTACCAAGTGGAAAAAAATGACTAAAATTCAAGGTCTTTTCTTCAAAGTCCTGTTTTGATAAAAAATTCAGAGATTTCTGTGTTTTCACCCCCTACTTGTTGCTGTGTTTCTTCCCCATTAAGCATCACTGCTAACTACTTGTGAGATGTGTTTGTTTCTGCTGTAAAATGGTAGTTGAAGTGGATTTTGCATCTCAGGGGTCATGAGATTAGATCTAAATCCCTGCTTCCCAGCCTGTTCCTTCACTGTGAGTGGTAGGAAAGCTTACAACTGGGAGACATTTGTTTTGAGATTAGGTTTTGATGAAATTCCATGAGAAAATCAGCTTGTGAATTGGAATGGGTGGACAGATCAGAGCAACAATGTGTGTTTCTTGACTTTTCTCAGGTTGAGCTGGACCAGCTCAGAAGATTTCAGTGCTACTCATGTAGAATTGTGGAGTTGAAATCCTGTTCACAGTAACCCCATCCCCAGTCTTTCATTGCACTTGGAAGGGAAGCTATTGTTAGTCCATCTCTATTTTCTATTAAATTGTGGTTTTGCAGTTTTCTTGGTCTGCAATTATGGGCTCACATTCTGTTTTCTTGAGAAACATGAGGACTCTGTCACAGCAGAGTGTTCTTTATGGTGTGAAAACTATGTGGGAAATGTACATAGAAGAGACAGAAGTATTTCTTTGGGGAAAAAATAAAACAAATATGGAAGGAAGAAAGAGCAGAAGTGGAAGGAAAGAGAGGCAGTGTGAAAGGAGCTGCCTCCAGACTCATTTATGACTGCAGAGCTCTGCCTGTTCCCTGGCAGATTTATCCAGTTCCCATATGATGGTGCTGAGTTTCAGCAAGGTAATGTTTTCTCAGACAGACCATACTGTGCTGTCAGGGTACCTTTTGATGATGATATGACTCATCAGTTCAAGACATTAGTGCCCCAGGTTCATCTCAGTAAAATCAATGTTTATTGCTTCCCAGAAGGAAAAAGTAAAAAGACAAAAAATATCACAGACGCCTATTGAGTGTCTGTGTTTATCAACCCACAATGAGCTCTCTGTGCATCCTCCTGTGCCAAACTCTGCTGCTTTCAACCCTCCTCTCCCTTCCAGGTCTCATGATCTTCTGAGGCCAGTTGGATCTGGGTTCTGTGGTGTTTGAGTGGTTGTCCCCATTTCTGAGGGGAGCAGTAATCACACAGAAAGATCTAATGCTTTCAGGGTGTCTCTCAATATTCACTTAAATATTCAAACAGTACAAATTACCTGTGGAATTGACAGCTCCTGCAGTGCCCTTTCAGGTCCTCTATTCCTGTGGTTTTAGTGAGGAAGACAAGTTTGCTTTTAACCTTCTCTTTTGCTTTCAACTTGGCTGTTGTTTTTGTTTTCATCCCCTTTCTGTCTTTTGGCCAAATGGAGAATTTTGCTCTATATCTGTAAAAGGAAAGTACAAAGAGTAAAAAGAAAAATGGATTTAATTTTCTGTCCATTAGGCTTATGTTGTAATTGCTGCTGAGATGTTCCCTCTTGCACACATTGTTTTCAGTAGAGTTTAAGCCATAAGGTGTAGTGGCATGAGCTCAAGTTTATAGGGACACCTGACTCAGAAATACTGTGCCTCAAAAAAATTAGAGGAGCTACCCAAACCCCATAAAATAAACAGAATCTCTTGAGCTGTGCTTTTTATAAATCTAATTTGCCCAAATGGGGTTTTAGTTACCTTTTTCTGCCTGTTTTGCTTTGGAATCTCTTGCCACTCCTTGTGTTCTGGCAGTAATGATGAGCTCCTGGAGCAGTGGGATTTTGCACAAACATAATTTTTCATTTTACAATTGTAATACTATTAATACATAATTCCAGCATTTCAGAAAGATCTGAAAGAGATTCAGGCAACTTCTGACCTAGCTGTCACTGTCAGCTGAATCTGGTACATGTGTAAAATAAGACACAACATCAGATGTGGCAGGAAAGGTCAGGTCAGCTCTAGCAGATGCTGTCTTGGTTCCAGTCTCACATCCCTGGTAATGTACCATGCAGCAGAACATCTGCACAGAGGTTCAGACCCCCCTCCCTCCTGGATGAATCAGCTCCCCAGAGGAAGAGGCAGCAGGAGCTGTTTTGAACTCCCTGCATTCTGTGCCCCAAGGGGAACGTGCCCAGCCTGCCCTGGAAAGGGGAGACTCCTCCCAGGGAGTCATCACTCTTGGAGAAGGGTCTGTTCATGACATATACAGTTGTAGTCTTTATGCAGAGAGCTTTTTTTTGGCTATTAACTTAGTCTTCCACCTGAATGCATGTCATTTACTAATTATCATTTTCATAGGTTTGCTTCTTTATAAAGCATTGAGAGGTTTTTTTTGGCCCTTGCTGGTAGGACTTCCAGAGCCCATCAGGGAGTGTGGTTGAGAACTTTCTCTTGCAGCTCAGCTACAGGCTTGATGAGAATTTTCTCTTTGTTGGCAGCAACCCCCTGTGTTGGACCAGTTCAAACCACTGAATAGGGGGAGAATCAGTGGTTGGCTGATTTTTGTCTTTTGTTTTTTTAATCTTTTTAAATTGATAGTTCTGTTCACAGGACAAACACAATCTTCAAAAAGAATATGGAAGAAGAAAGCAAGCTAAGCATTAATTTAAAAATAAACCACTTTTAGGTATAAATTGCACAGACTTTTCCTCTTTGAAGAGCATATTTTATTTAAAAATAATATTTAATAGCTATTTAGATTACTATTTAACATAGTTTTCCAATATGAGGAGGTGTTTAAGGACACACACAGTCCTTACGCTAAAACAGAGTTCTAGATGAAAAGAAAACAACACTTCTACAGAGTTTCTGGATGCAAATCAGTTGTTATTTCTGGTAGTGTGTCTAATTGTCTGCATTTGATCACTGCCATTGTATAGTGAATGTGTCTGTATGTTTGCCACAGGCTGGGACAAATGGTTACATGGCTCCAGAAATCCTGAAGGAAGAAGAGTACAGCTATCCTGTGGACTGGTTTGCTATGGGCTGTAGTATTTATGAGATGGTTGCTGGGAGAACACCATTCAAGGATTTCAAGGAGAAAGTGGGGAAGGATGAGGTGAAAAGAAGAACTCTGGAAGATGAGGTGAAATTTGAACATGCCAACTTCACGGAGGAAGCCAAAGACATTTGTCGCCTCTTCTTGGCCAAGAAAACAGAGAATCGTTTAGGAAGCAGGTAGGCCTCATCTCTCCAACTCTGCAGGAGCCAGCTGAAAGCTGCAAAAAATGGTGGTGTTTTGCTTATTACACAGAGTGAGGTTACATCTTGACTGTTACAGAGGGCTGCATTTTCCCTTTGGCTTCTAGGAAGAGAGAGCTGGCAAGTTTGGAAGAGAATATGGAAATAAGGAGTTGTGTTGTGATAGTGACTGGCCCTCCTCACACCAGACTCCTCACTGGAGTTCCCCTCTTGGTATTTTGTGGGGTTAACCTCTATATGGTTTTGGGAGAAGGGAGCAGTCTTGCATTTTCTTTCCTAAACATGAAGGATATTCAGATAGATACCTTCATCTATGCTAATGCAGGCTGAATGCAGGATCTTAGGCCAGATCACTTACTGGAATGATGTGGGCAAAAATCCAAACCTGCAGTGTGGATTCTCTTCACTGCAGACAGTGAACTTGCAAGGCTGCGTCATTGGCTGCTTACTAAAAAGAGCTCAACCCCTCTGATTTACTCAAGTGCTTTAAAAAAAATCTTAAATAGTAATTCTGGTCTTCCTGACTCATCCCAGGGAGGAAAAAAAAGGAGGAAAAAAATAATGAGCACAATATCTAAAAAAGATTTTGGGATTTCAGACGTGGCTTTGGGTTCATGAAGAAGAAAAAGGGAAAGCTAAGCATTGTAATATTTAACTTGTAATAGCTCTGATCCCTCTGTGTATTTATATAAAACTAATTTCTAATGAGACAGATTTCAGATCTGCATTTGCAATGTAGACAAAATAAACCTAATAAAAATGTACAGGGAATAAGAAACTGATTGTACCTGCCCTTAGAATACACCATGATTTGAATCACCTGTAAAAACAAATACTTGTGTCTGGTGCTTTTCCAATCAACAGGCAGAGCAGACACAGGGACTTAATGAAAATGCACATACAGTCTTGTAAATTTATATTTCATAACAGTGTGGAGCAGGTTTGCAAAATGCTAATGGCATACTTGCCTGGAAGAATTAGCTTAATGAACCATAATATATCATGAATATACATATTCTTATTATTCTAATGCAAAGGGAAGCCACACTTTTTGTCTGTCTCCCAGGGAACTCTGCAAGGCTGCAGAAAAAATAGTTTCAACAGTACATTATGTTTAAAACAACCTGTATTATTTTTAGTAAGTTTAAAAAGTTTATTTTAAAAATAAATTGAATGTGAAACATTTAGAGCATTTCACCTTCCAGGTCAGCATCTTTTGCAGACATTTGTTTGTACAACATTTTGTAAAGTAAATACATTTTAGCGTAGGAGAAAATGATGTTGACAGATTCTGAGTGGCTTGGTCAGATTCATTCAGTAAGTCTGAAGCAAAAGCAGCAACAGGCTGTTCATGCACTATAAGCACTTTCCCTTTGCCAAGGGAATCATTTACAGTCATTCTGGCTCCTTACTGAGATATTATTTCTCAGCAGTGGGAGAAATGTACACAGAGAGCTAACTGCACAGCTTAGGCTTAATTTTCTAGTAATGAAGATATTCTCACTTTGATGTGCCATGCTTAGAGGAAGAAAATGATGGAATGTCTCTGCCATGCCTGGGCACGCTGCAGAATAAAAGGCTGTACCTCTTAAACAGGGCTATACTATTCAGGACAGCTCATCCTTACGTAAAGATTAGCACTGTAATTCTACTAAGGGCAACAAGGCCTTGGGTTATCTACATAAGTGCCTGTTGCATAAGTTAAAGCTGCTCAAGGACACCCTTAATTTGTACACCTGACCTTTTAAAGTACTCCACTCTTTTATTGAAGACTCCATGGCACTGGTTAACTCTGGAAAGATGTGACACCTCTTCTCCACTCAAGCTTTTTGGGATTGACAGCTCAAACCCCAAATCTGTCAAGTTATGTTATTTATTTTATTAATTTTTAAATGGAAGAATGCTAGAGGAGTTAATTTGCTCTTTGTATTTAAGTTACATAAATGTGCTGTTCACACAGGAGGAGCTCAACTCCATCTCCAGCTGGTTGGAAGATGCCTCAGCTGGTTCCAGCAGATGGCGATCCTGTAGCTTTATGGTTGTCAACTTTTAATGGTTTTGGTGGTGTCAAAAAAGGCACCAGGAGGAGAAACAGGGCAACAATCCATTCTGGAACCTTCACCAGCTTAGAGTGGTCTTTGATTTATGTTACAGAAAAATAAAACAAAATCAAGTGATGTTTTTGTGAGTGCATCTGCCCCGTAGCACCATTGGCACTACCTGCCCACTGGTGTCCCGGGAGACCAGTTAAGTGGAACAGCAACTCCAATGCACTTCAGGCTAACAGTGAATGAAATTAAAACCCCTCAGACCTGGGGGCTGCTCAGGTACTTGGTTATTACCAGCTGCTCAACTTGGGAGATGATTTTGCAAGACTGTCTATGCAGAGGTCATGATCCCTGCTGGCTTAATCTCTACATTCATAGTTGTATTCATAGTGCTTTTTTGCATTGAAAACATCATTCTTTTAATTGCCTGGAGTGTCTGGATGGCAGCATCTGTTGTTCCTCAGGTCCTTCAGGCATCCTGGTCATGGTGGTGTAGGTGGTTAATGGCTGCTTATGGCCAGAACAACCAGGCAGCAGAGGCACAATTTCCTGACAGGGGAGCTGGAAAGGATGGCTGCTGGTTTGATCTCAGTGTTGTCTGGATTCAAAACCCATTTTTTTTTATGCCCTGACACTAGAGGCACCTTTCAAAGGCTCTCATCCTTGGTCCTGCTTTCACAAGCACACCTTGAGGCTCAGATTATTGTTACAATCAGAATACCCTACAAATCTCTCTACAATATTTGTACCAGTGGTACACATACTTTTGCTAATGTCATAATTTGTGAATCTCATGCTTAATTTTTTTGTTAATTTATGAGAGTAGTTAATTACAATAGACAGACTCAGTAGAAATGGGAGCTTATGAGAACAACATCCCTTGAGTTTTATGATATGGACATATAGCTGCTTTGAATGAAGATAAAACCAGAAATGTAATTTGTCAAATTACCTATTCATTGTTGTTCCTTAGAGGCAGTCCCTACAGTACTAACCTAATGTACCCCAGTCTAGAGTTAAATGGATATTCTTATCCTAGTTAATACAGAGCCAACCACTGGACAGCAAATCCACTACTCCCCATCCTGCTATATTATCTTCACTTCTGGTTAAAGTGTATTTTTGGATATGGGGATCTCAAGGCACTGCCAGGAGGAGAACTGCAACTCTTGCATGGCACCTTGCCCAGACTGATTTACCCTGAGAGCTCCTGAATAACAGGATCAGGATGTTTTCTGCATTTCAGCTTTGCTTATCTTGTGTAATGCAGCATTCTTTGGTTATGAAAAAGGAATTTACATTGCCTTACACACATAGAGATCATCTGCTTACCTTAAAAGATTCTCATGTACACAACACTAAGAGCAAAATATCATCCCGATTAACAAACCTTTGCTTTATTGCAGAAATGAAGATGATGACCCAAGAAAACACAGTTTCTTCAAAACCATGAATTTCCACAGGCTAGAGGCAAACCTTGTTGACCCCCCATTTGTGCCAGACCCATCAGTTGTCTATGCCAAAGATGTTGCAGACATTGCTGACTTCTCAGAGATACGAGGCATCGAGTTTGATGACAAAGATAAGAAGTTCTTCAAAAAGTTTGCCACGGGTGCTGTCCCTATAGCCTGGCAGGAAGAAATAATTGAAACAGGACTGTTTGAAGAATTGAATGATCCTGCCAGAGTAGATTCTGGGGGTTATGCAAACGGAGGTGAATCTAAGTCAGGAGTTTGTTTATTGTTGTAAACGTCACGTCGGTAGCAAAAAAAAAAGTAGGAACCACCTCAGAACTTTGATACTCTGGCACTCAAATTCAGTGCATGTGTTTCAGAACCACCAAGCAGTGTAATGTGTCTTCCACAGGCTATGTAGGACTATCAGCTCTATAGACTATATGATTTTTCTTGGCTCTAACAAAGGAGATGATCTTTTTGTTTGACAGGAGATGTCTCAAGATGAAGAACCATGTTTCTCTAAGAAGTAGAATCCTAGAAATACAAAAAGCTATGATAGAGTGAAGAGGCAACACCTTTTGAACATGACTGACTACCATTTGAATACAATGATTTGTTGGGTTTCTTTCTGTTTTCTTGTTACTTCTGCTAACACTTCTGTTTTGGTCTGCAGTTTTCAGGAAAGATTTTTTTAAATTTTCAAGTAATATTCTCAGCTAAACTGTGGAGCTCATACCATTTCAAACTTGGAATCTTACTGGTTATCCAGTCTGTTGTTTTCTTAATTTCTGTTAGTTTTTGGATGGTTTGGTTGTAATATGTTCCAATTGTCATAAAATGTAAAAGGCTCTATACATAAAACTACTTATAGAACTGACAGGGTCAAACTCTTTTCAAAGTGAAGTTTAAACTGCACCAATGTAATTTAATAAAGCATTTATTATTATTGTGTATTCTTTCATGTGATAATGCCATATACAGAGAAAATGTATTTCTAAGTCAAACCACCCTCTTTTTGACAGTCAATTTTAATAATTTTATCAAGTTTCCAGGTATTTTTTCTGTATGTTGGTGATAAATTAAGCTACAAATAGACCTAAGAAGTTAGTAACTGACTTTTTACATTTATTTCAGTGCAATATAAAGTTTAATTCAACAGTTGCAAACTGCATTATATTCTTAAGTGCTCTAATGGTGGGAAGGTTATGTGTGCAAGTTGTCACTCTCAAAATGTTCATTGATTCTCATGCAGCTTTTGATGGTGCATTTTTCAAGCTTATGTCAACCTAAATTGAATTAAGTGGAAACATTTCTGCAAATACTTGCTACTGCTGAAGTGTATTATTCATGAGATTCATCCTGCTGATTTTCTCTGGTAAGAAAATAGGTGGTAGGTGTTTTTTGTCATTTATCTACCTATATTTTCCATTGACAGAAGTGGAAATTGAAACCGCTCCATTCCTTGGAGTCCTGGAGGCTGCTAATACCCCAGTTCCTACTCTTCATAGAGCAAACCTCCTACTGAACTCAAAGATTTCTTTTATGTAGATACTTGGATTGGACTGATCCATCTGTTTTACAAGAGGAAAACCAACAGATATGCCTATGATGTGCAACACATAGTTTTGGTCTTTGTAATCTAAGAGCTCTTTCCAAACATTGCAATAATTAGAAACTCTTTAGATTTAAATACTTTAAGTGATTCAGTCACAGCTAAGTTATACATTGGCAATACATTGTGTTTTTCTAAGTAGAAAAAGAATTATTCCCTTTTTTCCTTTTAAATTTGCTTTTCCAGTGCTTTATAGACTTAATTTTCAAGAGAAAATCATGAAAACCAGTGTTACTTAGGATTAGTGGATAATTCTGTACATGAATTATGAGCATATAATTGTCTGCCTTTTGAGGGGAGACTTTCTGTCAAACAGTTTAAAACAATTTAAGCTGAGTTCTGTCATGGGCTTTTAATTGAGAAGTATGATCCTGAAAGATGGTGAAAAGCAGAGGAGGTTGGGTCATGTGGTTCTGCCATGGATTTAGGAGAGTGCTTCTACTTCTGACATCCAATTATTTGATTTCTCTTTGCTCCCAGAGTGGGATTAGGCCAATACTTTAAGAACCCTAGACAGAAAATGTTTACTCTGTATTTAAAAATCAAACCACAAGAAAAAAACAACCAACCAACCAAAACCACAAACCCACCACCATCACCTTAGTATATCTAGGGGACACCTTTAGTGCTAGTGGCATCAAACTTTTGTACTAACTGCCCTGTTTACTTACTGCTGCTACTAGAACCACTTGTTAATTTTAACTGAAGAAGGCTGAAATGGGAGATTCATAATGACTTTAACTCTGTTCTTGTAAGAGCATCATTTAAAGTCCCCCAGACAACACTGAAGAAGGTGCAGAGTTGACACTGAGAGAGTATAAAAGGAAAAGCTTCCCATTGTATCCCAAGCCCAAATCCTCTGTGATCCCATCCCCATTATCCCACCATTTCACAGGGCACCAAGAGACAAAATGAGGTTTGACATGAACCTAATGAGATTATTTTTTGAGTGTCACTAAAGCTCTAGCTTTGTACCTTTAGATGTATCATGACAAAGGCTCTTTAGTCAATAAACACCTTGTGTTGCAGCAAGTAGTTTACTTTTCTGTTCCAGTATGAAATAGATGAAGTAATTGGACCCTGTGTGCAATTTCCAGGCTATCCAGTAGCATCTGTATTAGGGAAGGCAACTTCACATTAAGGTAAGATCCCCTTACCAATCTTAATACTTGAGATAATTATTTCTTCAAGCATAAATAAATGTCAATACAGAAGGCAAAAAAAAACCAAAATGGAACTCAGATGAGACTTGTAGTTAGAGCAGATGCCTGTAATTTTGCAAGGAAGCTATAACATAATGCATATTATTATTTCTAATATCAGCATTGGTTTTTAAGGAATAAAATGCTCATATTTAAAATACTGTTGCTTTTACAACTCTTAGTGATATATAGGTAACATTTTTCTGATCTGAATATCCACATCTATAATTCAGTATGCTCATGTCATTTACCTTAAAAAGTATAAATTGCTACTTTATGATAATATTTTCTATCTTTTTCTCATTAGATTTGTCATACTAAAATATATATATTACATAAATCTATTAATGCAATAATCAATTATATAAAAAATTCATTTTGCAGAGTGTATTTTTCTCTATAATAGGATTTAAATTAAAATTTAAGAACTTAGCCCATGGTACCACAGAAGCACTGAAAATCCTACCAGTTCTGGGACTTCTGCTCAAAGCAAAGCATATCTTTTCCTCAAGTGACAAAGACATCAACTTTGAAATCTATGGATAGCAGAAATCACTGCCTTTTAATAGCATCAGACTTGTAAGTACCTTTGAAATGTTGCATTAGAATGGCCTTAGGCAGCTTGGTAGACACATTAAGCAATGAATGCATGGACAGAAACTGAAAAGCAATTCAATTAAGCACGTAACTTCTGATAATTAGTCATTGCATTATTGCAGCAGGTAACTCTAAAGCAAGTATTTAATTTAAAGAATGAGATCAAAAGTTTAATGTTTCCTAGGAAATCATTGTTTGTTATTTCTCTGACTTTGCTAGAACTGTTCGAACCTGAGCATAGCAGTAGCAGATTCTTGCCAGTTAGACCTCTGCATTTGCAAAGGTGTGAATCAATAAATGTTCATAAGGGAGTGGAGATATTTTAGGCATCTCTTACCTGGAAAAGCAAAAGCACAGGGGGGTGACTGGACCTCCTGCAGTGCAAGCACCTGCATCCATGGGAAAACACAGTTGGTGACATCTGTAGGTAGCACCGTTCTCTTGAGTTATTTCCTTTATATGACAGTATAAAGGAAATTTATACAGTATAATATATATATATATATATGACATGAAATATGACAGTATAAAGGAAATTCATACTTACCCTACACCTGTACCTTCACCTCCAGAAAGCTGGCACAGTTCTGACAAAGCCACTTGAACTTTCAGGGAAGCTTAATTCAGTGCCTTGGGCAGACAGGGTTGCCGTGAAGAAGAGCTGTGGAGAGCATTGCAGTCAAGTCTTGCTCCAAGGGGTGTGAAACTTTAGGAAAAAGTTTTTGGAGGGGTAAAAAAAAACCTGGGTCTCTTTGAAAGGGCTTCTGGATATGTTAGCTCTATTCTTCTTCCTCTTGACAACTTTCAGGCAGCTGTGGTGGCTAATTCCTCCCTTTTCCTGTTGACCAAGTGCTACACAATCTGTTTCAGTATTTGATGCTGTTTATGCTCTTTATCCATGCTTTTCAATGTCTGAGCTTTGTTAGGGGGCCAATTTCTCCCATGGGTTGTGTTTTCTGATTCATGTACACCACCACTGTGTTGTTGCAGTAGTTGGGAGGATGACTTTTGAAGAAAGAAAATTGTCTTTTTTTCTTCTGCACACAAGCGTTACTCGAAGCCAAACTTAACTAATTGATTTTGACATGTGTTTGATCAGAGTTCCCCTTTACCAAACTTCTCTATTGGCCTATAGATTCATTCAGGTTGTTCAGAGAGTTTTCTTTCCCAGAGTGGGAACAGAGAGCAGGGCTGAATGACACCCTGTATACACATCCTTACGATGGGAGTTCCTCGTGACGAACGGTTCTGTGATTCTTGTTTGTATAAAGAATGCCAGAGGGATGACTATGGATAGATCAGTTGTCATAACTCTGAGTTCAGTTAATAATAGTGGAGTAACTGTTTAAAAAAACAGCTATTGTACAGGAATGTTCAGTTCTGTTTGCTTTGCAGGACTTCATGGGAGCATGACATGGGACGTGTTAGACCTGTCTCATGACTTCTGAATTGCTGGGGTAAAAGGTCTACTGGAAGTAACAGCAGATTTGTTGGTAATCCTTTCTGCAAGCATTCCTACAGTAATACAGATGGAAAAGCAGGGAAAGCTTTTTCTTAACTCCATTGCCTGAAGTGCTCAGTTATGTGTCAGTCTATGGAAATATGTTGATGGAGCTACAAGGAGATAAATTGTTCCAATATCCTGGACTTTGCAGGAGGATGTAAAGCAGAGCAGATCATCATAGTGCTTGCTTCTGAGGGCTTGAGCCTGCTTCTGACATCAGCAGCATGTAAGTCAAAAGTGGCTTTAGCCAATTAGCAGGGAGAAAAAAAGTCATGTTGCATGATGCAGGGAGTCAATCAAACATAGGAACTGCTTCTCTAGATCAAATGGTTTGATTTACAGACCAGCCCCACAAAGAGTTTTGCTTCTATTCAGAAGAAACAGTACCAACAGTATCATGAACAACAGGAGGAACCTCTCTATTGAACAGGACAGTTGACAGGAATCTCAAATGTGGTATCTGGCTTGTAAACCTGTTTTATTCTATCCTAATTATGCAAGAACTACAAAGCTGATTTGAAAAAAGTCATTAGGCCAAGAGGGTTATTCTGATGAATACAGGAATGTTTTCTTTTTGTTCTTTTTCAAGGTATCTGTTTCCTCCCTTCCTCCAGACTGACTTCTGTACTATCCCCTATTAGGACTTGATAAATTAATGCAGTTCTGCAAACAGGTAGGAGACTATTTTTGACCACAAAAACATGGTGGAGTTGATAAAAACAGAGCCACCTTGAAAATGTAGTGAGAGACCAGCAATTAACTGCTGTCCAAAATGATGAAAAACATGCCAACAACATGTATTGAAAATTAGGCTCTAGTTTAAGGAGTATTTCCTTGAGCTGGTTTTTAACTCACATCATTTCCTTAGTACAATTTCTCTACATCTCATCTGTGTTACTTGTGCAGACTGTTCTAACCAGCATCCACATAGTACTACCTGTTCAGACTAACATTAAGTAAGGCTTGCTGCCCAGAGTGAAGGCAAAGGTTTAATCCTGGATATTTAAGGCAGCTAAGCTCTGCTTCCAACACTATGTACTAAGTAGGTAAATGCCTGGCTTCCCATGCTAACATACTGAAAGGGAGAAACATGCTGAAAGTGCTGAAATGTGGAAATCTGGGTTTGTTTAATAAATAATTAAAGCAATATTCTCAGCACTTAAAGTTTTAATAAATGTGGGCAGCTATTTTTTACAGCTTTGTTGCACAACTGCATCTTTTCATCCCATACAGATGAAAATTAGTAAATATGTTCTGTACTAATGCTAAGGATACTTTGTTATGCTGCTTAAAATAAAAGACATCCCATAATGAGAATTCTTCTCTGTTAAGCAATAGATAAATACTCAAACACTTATTATCCTGAGTTCCTACCCAAGGTGATTTTTCTCATTTCTGCAGCTCATTTTTTTGCTTCTCTCCCCATCTTCCTGTGTGAATATTGCATGTTCTGGGTTTTTTTATGTGAATGGAAATGCCAGGACAGATGGCAGATGAAAAGTCCTGTAATACATGGATTAATAATCCTAATCTACTATGAGAACTAAAAGTGAATATGGAAAAGTGAATATTTGGTCCTTCCAAAGACTCTTTGCTTACCCCAGGTCCAGGCATAGAAAGGAATAAATACATGGATAATCTCCACAGAATTTTCCATATGCCTTCTACAGACAATAGTGGATCAAGTATTTTAAACACAGGAAGGAAGGAAACTTTGATTTCTTGCCAAGAGATTGAAACCACCTGATCTTTTACCAAGCTGGTTTATTTTGCTGCCAACAGAGTTTCCTCGTCTTCAACAGCTCCTTTTCATCTGCAAAACTAACAGCAGTGAGGGAAACAGGCTCTGCAGGATGGCAACACTGGAAGAATCTGCTCTGGTGAAAGCAGGGACTGATTCATATTTGGGTAGGGACCAGAAATCACCATTCCAGGTGTGGGGTGTCCTCAGATAATTCTTAAACAAATTTCACTTCTTTTTTTCCTCAGTACATGCAAGTTGCTGGCTTTGCAAAAGGTGACCTACAGCACAAAAATGATGTAACTTAACTCTCTTTGCTATTGAATGAATTATCACCCTGATTTTCAGGACTCCTTCTATTCTGGGTTTTAAAACAATGCTGAGATTCCCCAAGTTTAAGAAGCTGAACTCTTTTGAAGTCAGCTGAATGCATCAGTTCTGTAACTTGGCCTCCCTCCAGCCTGGTGAGCTCGTTGCCATGCAGTTTGCACCGTGCCCTTCGTGTTCAGACTGGGGATTTCAGAGGCAGTCTCCAAGGGAATGGGGGAGCACAAGTTCCTAGATATTTGCCATGTCTTTTTTTTTTCCAGTGAAAGGACAAGATGAAGATGTTTGGTGAAGTCTGACGTCAAAGGGCTGGCTGTATCACAGAGGTTTTAGCTTTGGATGCTAAGAAACCTCAGACAGACATGTGAGATGAAATGATCTCCTGTGGAGCAATAGAGTATAAATCCTGCACACCCCTTCAGCCTTTTCTCCCAGTCATATTGATGCAAAGCTAATTGATTTTGGGATTAATCAGCTACAGGTATCTGTTTAGTCCTTACTTTAGAGCTAAAATAGAGAATAAATAAATAAATATATATATATATACACACACACTTTACTTTAGATCTAAAATAGAGGAAAGTTTTTCAATTGAGATTTATAAATCAAAGCACTAATGGAATTTACTACTTTTGAGGGGAGGAAGTTGTAATTAATGAGCTGTATGAGCAAACATCTTCCAGTTTTTGTCTGGACACAGGGATAATTTGTTATTGTGAGATCCATGGAGCCACTGCTGTAAACCTTTGTTCTGCAATGACCGTGGTCTTGACATTATCTGGAAAATAAACATAAATCAGTTTAAGACAGGATATTCAAGGGTTTAAATCTTCATTTTAATCAGGAACACCAGCAAATGCATTAATTGTGTTTTGTTCCTGCAATCTTCTGGTAAGGAAAAAATAGCCTCATTCTATAATAGCTGTTATTCTAAATGAACAATGACTTTTTTTTTTTTACAATAGCAAGAGAGGAAATGCTATTTGAATTTTTTTTCCTTGTAAATACATTCAATTTCATAGTAAACCAAGGGAACAGTCCCTTTTTAACTTGTTTTTTTTTGCTTTATAGAGTTAGCAAGTTGCAGTTAATGCTTCCACCAGCAGAACTAAGATTGAAGAAATAATATTTCTCTTTGGGTCACCTTGATGATATGAAAATATTTGGCCTGTTTAGAAGAAATTATTTTTCAAAATTAAATAAAACCCACATATGTAGCCTACAAACAGGCTAGAACTACTCCATCTGACTTAACTGTGCCTACTAAGCTAATTGCAATGTATATTCATGTCTAGAGGGATGGTTTACCTACCAATTTCCCAGTTGCTCAATGTACAATTTAAAGATGAGTACATAGCCCTTGGTGTAGTTTCCTGTTTCTAGTGAAAACATAAATGGTTCTGTCAGCTTCAAGGGCTTTTATTTTATTAAAGAAACAAAGCAAGAGAGACACAGAAGGACTCACTTGAACAGCTTGAGAGCACAGTCTTATGTGTTCAGTAGAACTCAATTAAAAAAATTGGTTTATTACAAGAGTCTCTGTGGTCACAGATGCATATCTGTGTAATTCTAAAAAAGCCTAAGGTTTTTTTGAAGACTGTTCTGCTGCTTCAAGTTCAGACAGCAGCATTTTTGTTGACTTTGTGCTTAATGTCAACCCTTTTTAGAGCAGGGAAAAGCCTTATGAAAGAGAAAGTTAGGAAAAAATATTTTTAACTACACAGTAGGAAGTGTCTTTAGGATTGTGTGTACCCTTATGAAATAACTCAGTCATTCTTTTCTTACATGTGCAACAGCCACGAGGTCTCAGATTTCCAGATGCCAAATTGATTTATTCTGAAATGTTATTTAAAAATGAAACAAGAAGTGAACCAAACGTGGCACTGCTTGACACACAGGAAAGTGAGTAAGATGACAGAAGGAATTTTGTAATGAATAGGAATCTTCATCAGCTAATTGTCTCTAGGAACTGATTTGTTATTTATGATTTGAGCCCAGAGAAGTGGAAATTTGATGTCTAGGAAACAGCAGAGCGTGTCACAATGGGATTGTATCTTTGTTGGTATTACAGAAACCAAGTTAGAAAATAAGACACTTCTTTTTTTTCAGAGGTTGCAATTCTAGCATTAAAAAAAGAGAAGGTTTCTGTGTGATTAACAATGGAAATTGTATGTGACTTATTCAAGACATCCCTTGTTGGGAATTTAACTCCTGGCTTTAGATTTTAAGTAATCCATGCTGCATTTTTCATGCAGCTAAACTGCTGTTGAAGAACAATTCCTGTAACAGGCCATACTGAAATAGAAATGAAAAAACTTCAGCTGAAGAATTCATTTCAGAAATTAAATTTACTCTTGTCAGGAGTATATGATAATACATCTCCTCATTTTTAACTGATTGTTAGATTTACATATTCATAAATATATTTTATATAACGTATCACTTTGAGCTGACAACCCCCTGAGTCACCAACAGCTTCAGAGTGGATCTGCTCACTCTGGTTTCTCAAGTGAACATGCTGAAGGAAACAAAAAGCCTCCCATTTCCCAAGTGAGGTGGCATTAGCACACAAAATAGCAATCAAAAGCAAGAGAATTCTTTACGTGTAGAAAGCTGAGACTCGTCAGTGGAGCCTCATTAAAAAGTTTGCAAATAACTGCTGCCCACTGTGCCTTACAGGGTGAATTCACCTGCTCAGCTTTGCCTTCCATGTGGGCAACTATAATGTGTAGAGCTGCCCACTAGGTTCCCATAGAAACACTGGGTCTGCTTCTGAGCCTTTTCCCTGCTGCAAGCAAAGCCTTTTGTCTCAGCTTTCCTGCTTGCTGTGCCCCTGCCTTGCCCTCACCACCCTCTGCTCCAGAAAGGTGAGTGCTGCTCCAGGCAGCTCCCCTCAGAAAGCTGCAGCTGCTTTAAGGCCAGTTTTCTTTCAGAGGATTGCATCTGGCAGTAGGAGGTAGGATGAACATGCTTGTGCAAATGTGAGAGAGTTTAGAAGGTACAATGTAAAAATAATTTCAAGTCTTTATTGGTGGCACTTGGGGGAAAATGTGCCACTGGGATTTAAATCTGCAGAATCAAAAGGTTCTCTGATCCTCTTTTTATATTACTGCAGTAGTATTTGTTCATAAATCTATATTGTAGGCTACAAAGTGTATCTGCTGCACCTTCAAAACCACCTAGTTAAAAGTCAACAAAAGGCAGCTGCAGAGAAGTTACACTTCTGTTTAAATGATATTATATTGCCCTTACAGAAAATTGTTATATTAAAAAAAGGCTGTTAAAAAGACAGTCCAAAATTAGATTAATCATGGAATCCCTACCAATTTGGGCTAGGAAAAAAAAAAAGCTGTCATTTTCCATTTTCAAAAGTTTTCTTTTTTCCAACTTCCTCCTTCAAACTCATATAAATAAACAGCTTGTCTGTGTAACAGAAAAAATAACATTATCTCAATTTCTGTGTCTTGAAACTTTGGGCATTCCACAATTGTACTTAATGTAAGGATACTCCCTGTGAATGAATCTCTCAAGAACAGGGGGATGAAGGGAACTGAAAGCATGCTGAGTACCTTCAATATCATGTGAGGTTAGTGAGAGATGAAGGTGTTTAGCCTTTTAACAAACCTCTCTCTCACAGAGTGGCAGAAATATTCACAGAGAGTTAGTAAAAAACCTCAAATGAATAGTCAAGAGCTATTCCTGTGTACCAGCTGGTTATGTATTTTTATTATTTCAGTTTGATGCCACCATCACCATGGTGTATATATGTAATCCACACTGCTTGGATTAGGAAGTAAAGTGAAATGTAGCCAAAACAAGTAGGTTACAGTATGATTTTTACCAGTTGAAAGAGAACTGCATGACAATGGTTTATATAATACAGAGAACGTTCTACTGAAGGGTACATAAAAGCTAGATTGCTGTAATATTTTTTTGGTTGGCAATGTATGCTCAGAAGGACTAATAATAGGCCTTATGAGTCACAAACATTCATTAAATAAGCCACCAGAGTTTTAAAAATGTTGCAGTTGAGATCTCTCCTGGTTGCAGTGAAAAGTAAAGTCATATGTTTCAAAAAATGGTGAACTCTCTAAAAAAACCCCAACTCTGATAATATGCTTCTGAAATGTTGAGATCCCTTTTTCTATGCAAAACCAGCATGTTAATTACTGGATTAGTCAAAATCCTTTAAAGACCAAACTTGAACCCATCTTCTAGGTTTTGAAATGCATTTGGAATGCTTGACTCCCTCATGGTGGTCCCAAGGGAAACAGGGATGCTCTCATCCATGTTTGTTGATTCAAGAAGGCACAGTTCAGGCTCAGCAGTTAGTTTGCAGTGAGGAGCTACTTTTTATTTCACATATCCTGCTAGCTTTGTACACGTACAACTCAATCAAATTATTTGTTCAGGATCACTGAGGGAATCAGTTGCTTCACTGGGAGAATCAAGTTGGACTGAGAAAACTGAAAATACTGGTTCCCATCACAGAGCAGGTTCTCAGTAGCATTTAAGTAAATTAGAGGGGCAACCTATTGTATTTCACAGTCATTTGCAGAAATGACCAGCATTGTTTAGACTAAATTGACATCAGCAGGGAAAAGTAGACACAGAAGGAAAAACAAAAGAAAGAAAAAAAATTAACACTTTCATGTGATAGAAATCTAAACAGACCTAGCAGAGGAAGAGCAGGAAAAGTGAAATGGAAATTTATCTTCCAAAGCTATTTGGTTTTGTAGGTATACCTTTTAGGGGAAATATTTGGTTGCATAATGAGTCTCTTATTTTTCTTCAGTAATTTATTACTGAATAAATAATATTTCTAATTTACAGGTGTTCAAAGTTACTCTGAGGGGTTTTTTTGCCTAACTGTCTTTTCCCATTTAATTTTTTTAACAACCTAGAGACAAGTCAGTGCTGTGCTGGAGACCATAATGTTGGTGTTACCACTGCTTTTATCAATGATTAGATTTCTACAAAAGACTTTTGCCTGTTGCAGGCATTGATCACTGGTGAGTAATAAGTTGTCATCTTCTATAACAGAAGGCAATGAAATATGCACATTGGCTCTTAACTGGCATCACAAAATTTGGTGGTAAAGGAATAATGAAATTTATCATTTTCTAATTTATTTTCAGGGGCAGGACGTGGTGCTCCTGCAATTTCTCCTTCCTTCCAAATCCTACCTCATTTCTCCAAGCCTTTCCTTCCCTCCAACATGAATTTTTAAACTATTTTCCATCTTCATGGACTCTTCATTTCAGCTTCAGTCTCCTGGCTTAGTCAGTGCTGACTTTCTTCCTGGCTTGCTGCCTGAGTCCCCTGCTGAACTCAGGATGTGGTTCTGCCAATCTAATTGTGGGCTGCTACTGAAAGGGGTAGTCCCATTCCTTCCACTGTCTGCCCTGGTCTCCCTTGTGAGCTGAGTCAGGGAACTAAACTTATAAGATTCATTTTCTTTCAGTTTGGCTCTTGGAGTCAGGTTATCGTGGGGTGAAATGAAAACCAATGCTAAAAATCAAAACCAGGGTTGGAAGGGACAGTGGAATTAGGGGGAGGAGGAACTGTTTCTTTCAGCAACACTTTACAATTAATGTGAGTTTCATCATTAAACATTCTGAAACTGAACTCTGACTGCATGTGTTAGAAAATGGATACTGACCCTAACAGCTATGAAGTCAAATTCCTACAAAATGAGCTTTCCTCACTTCAAGCCCTTTGTATTAAAAATAAGCAGTGAAATAGTTTCCAACAATAGTTAGAGGCTATTTTTCCTACTGTAAATAAATGCTGAGTATCTGAGCAGAAGTCTCCTCTGTGTAATGCAAGTCAACTCCCTTTGGCTTAACAGGAGTTGTCGTGCTATATGTGAGAGCAGAATCTTGTCTCTATGAATAAAGGAGTTTTTTCAAGAGTGAGGGGGCTCTGCACAATGAATGCATTTTTACCAGCCCTTTCTGATTCACTGGCAAACTCCCAAACACAAGAACTCTTTTCTGTAGTCTTTCACAATGAAAGAAAGACATTTTCTTTTTCATTTTTTAGTGGGAAGTCTTTAGTATTTATTTTTTTTTCTCATGAAAATGTGTGTCTGACGTTTCTTGGTGTTTTGTACAATGCAGTAGAAAGTATTTCTCATAATAATATATTTTTGAAGTTGATCCTTCCCGAGTTTATCATATATCTTCTAGCTCCAGTTGAAAGCTTAGCTGAGGATAAAGAAGCAGATTTGGGTTTAATTTAATGCACATGTCTCTTGCAGTTCAAAAGCTACTCTGAAACTAGACTGAGCAGACTCCTGGGGAAGTTAGGGCAGCTCCAGGAGGTTATCCAAGCCATGCCAAAATTGTCTTGCTGTGCTCCACCCTAGACCCAAGCTATAAAAGCAGGGGATGGCTTTCTAGTTATCAGGAAATCTGCAGTGGGCCAAAGTTTTTTGTGTTGTCTGGTTGTGGGATAACAGCCTAGCTTGCCATGAGACAGGAACTGGAGGCTAATTTAGTGCTTTTCTGGAGAAAGGTTAAGATGTTTGTGGCCGTGAGATTCTTGGGCTATCTCTAGGGGTGGAGACCTGCTGAGCTGGCAGCCAAGTGGCTGAAGGAGAGAGTCTTGTCAAGATAAAATGGCCCTGTTTTGGCTAAACCAACAAAAGCAAACAGCTTTGACATGGATTTTGAAGGACAGTGCCCAGCTGAAGGCTGTTGCCCAATTAATTGCAAAATTAATATTTAAGTGCTCCTAATTATGGGAATGAGCCTAATGGATTATATGCTAAACAAACAGATCACTCAACTCTCCACCTAAATCATGCTAAATGTCACCTCCAAGGCAGGGACACATGGGATGAGGATGTAAAAAAATCACAAGGGGAATATCTTTCTGGGGGGAGAAGACTGAAGGCTGAGCAGAGCTGGTTAACAGGCTGAACTCCTCTTCCTATACCCAAGACAAGAATTGTGCCTTCACCACATGCCCTAACTTGTGCTAGCATTATATTCTATATTGGTGCTATTACAAGAAGTTGTGCCTCCAGCTTTGTTGGTTGTTACCCAAGAATTGCTCACCTGAGCTCCATTTTCCTTTGGCAGTTAGTGCATTTATCAGTGGCAGAGAAATAGGAAATCACAGGCTGAGGACCACTCCTAGTGCTGAATGGTCAGTGAGCCACTGAGCTCAAACCCAGCAACTGCCAGACATCCACATTCAGAATCACCACTGTTGCTTGTTTATTTCTCTTTGTGGAACTCAACCAAATATTTCAATAACTGACCAAACATAGGCAAAATACCTGTGGGCAGCAGAAACAATTAGGTCTTGCTTTTTGGATGTTGTCTGCAAACAGAGGATGCTGCTTCTGACCTAGAACATCTCATTCCAATGTGACTGTTAATTTATAAGCAAAGTCTTGCTGTGTAGCCACACACAACTGGACTTCTTCCAAAGCTGAATTAAAACCTCTGTAAAAACAAGTGTATCTGATCTCATACAAAGGTGGACCCACTGTCTCTCCTGATAATTAATTGTTCTGACAGTCAGGAAATGTCAACATTAGGTTTGTCTAGCTGTTGTTTCCAGAAAATGATACCATTGCCCTTGTCAGTGAGGTTGAAACAGTCATATTAGCAAGGTCTCTTTTCTGTATTTAAGTACCTACTCAATGTAATCCAGCCTCTTGTCAGGTTTTTTCTTTGAGAAGCTGAATAAGCTGCTATGTGAAAGCTTCATATTCCAAGTTAGCTTGTTTTCTGCTCCCTGGATCATTTTTCAGCACTCTGTAAACTCTCACTAACATTTTCCTGCTAGTGTAAATATCCAAAGGGGGTACAGGGATTTTTTTGATAGTGTTTCTTCACCACTGTGCACAGAGACATCTTCTTTCTGGAAGACAAGTTACTAGATTGCATTAGGGGTTTTTTTTGCCACAGCATTACCTGTGCTTTGCTGAACAAATGAACACAATGATCTGTCCTCTCCAAATCTTCTCACCAAAGACTTTACACAACCACCTAGAGCACTAACACAAAATACTTACAGCTCAGGAAGCAGCACCCCAAAGGATGCCACTAAAAACACATCATCTCATTGCTGTCTTGCCACTGACACATTTTGAAATGTCAGAGCACCAGTTTTTAGTCCCTTTCATTCTATATAAATCAACCGTTTGGAATCCAATTGTCTTGTGGCACTAAATCAATAGAGTGGAGAAGTTTAAAATGGAATTGGAATTAGTTTTATCAGCTAAATATTTATTAAAAAAAAAATAAATGAAGGTGTTTGTTCCTACTCCTCAGGGCCCTGAGTGCACTAATAGGCTGTAATGGCCCTGCCCAGTCTGACTTCATCCTCACCCCCCATTTTTAAGGGTAGAATGGAGGACCCTGGGAACTACCATCCTGTCAGCATCACCTCTGTCCCCAGGAATATCATGGAGCAGATCCTCCTAGAAGCTCTGGTAAGGCACATGGAGGACTGGGAGGTGATGAGAGACAGCCAGCATGGGTTGGAGAGATGAGGATTTGATGGGTGGACTGTTGAGTGGATAAGGAATTGGGTGGTAACATCCAGAAGGTAGAGGTCGATGGCTTAAAGTCCCCATGGAGACCAGTGACAAGTGGTGTCCCTCAGGGGTCTGTACTGGAGCCAGTGCTGTTTAATGCTTTCATCAGTGATATTGGACAGTGGCATTGAGGCACCATCAGCAAGTTTGCAGACAACACCAAGCTGAAGGGTGTGGTTGATACATCAGAAGGGTCTTCTAGGGCCATCTCATTCTATGCAGTAGCATGACTTAGATGACGCACTGTAACAAGGAAAGACACTACTGGAGTCTCTTGAGGAGGCAAATAGATTTATTCTGTTTTATGCTTCACATTTACTGCTTTCTGGAATGAATAATATTGCAACCATCGTATGTAAAGATTTCAACTAACCCCTGCTGATAAATACTTAACTCCTCTTGTTTAAGGCATCTCTTGTATTTTTGCTCTTAGATTTCATAAGCTGTAGCCTGTCTCAGCTTTTTCACTCTGCTTTGATGACTATTTTAAGAGCTGCTTTGATCTTGTAGCTCTCCTTTTACTTGAGTTTTGCAAAGTCCCTAATTAGTGATCCGTTATTTACTTGTCTAAGCAGTATGAGGGAGAATCTTTTGGAGCCGATTGCCAAGGCTGGGTGCTGGGGCTGTGCAAGGGCTGGCTCTGTTCTGCTTAATACCCGGGAAAGAGGGAATTGAAGGGGTTAAGCTCTTGATCCACGCCAGAGAGTAAGTGGAGTCTCTTCCTCTGCTGTCAGCCGAGAGATGGGAGGATGTTTTAGCGCTGTTCTTACTTGGCCCTTCAGGAGGGTGATCTCAAATGAGTTTTTGGTTTTATGCTCAAATTAGTCTTAGGGGCAGTCCCCCTTCCCTAGCGTTTTTAGACACGGGTGTTTTTACTAAGGGGCAGGGGAGGGTGGAACAATTCAGGGCAGCTCGGAGACTGGAATTACACTCGCGCTCCGTTCTCTCTTCCAGCAGGCTCTCCCGCAGAGCAGCAGCCGCGCTGCCGGGGGCCCCGCTCCCAGTTCAGGGCTGTGAACACCCATCGGGG
>JANHGL010015058.1:76105-87792 GCA_024611195.1 Ceyx melanurus | reverse complement strand
AGGGACCCTGGCAGTGTAGGGTTAATGGCTGGACTTGATGATCTTAAAGGTCTCTTCCAGCCAAATGATTCTACGATCTACCTGAGCTCTATCTTGTATGCAGGCCTAAATCAGCGTTTCTCTGCTGTGTTTAGGATTTTTTCAGACTGGTCTAGTTCTAGAATTTTGGGTTTTTTTCTATCAACAGATTGCTTTGATCTAGAACATCCAGGCAGGGCTGTATTCCCAGAATAGTTGTTAGTTACAGTGCTACACAAGTGATTCAGAAATTAAAAGGCAATGTTCTGGAAAGGAAATGAGAATCTGGGTAATAGCCACATGTAATTAAAATGAGTGGATTATGTTATGGATCGCATAAACTCTATTATAGGAGGAGACAAGGCTTGGAATAAGTGAACTGATGCCATGTTGCAGAATCATCGCCAACTGTGAAATATTGCATGTTTTACATATTGGAAAACAAAAAGGTAAAATTAATACAGACCTTATTCTATGGTGTGCTTTAATACAGTGAAAGCAGTAATGAGAACTTCAGGTCAGGCTTTTGAAGGCATTAGCTGTTCAAATAAATAATCTATGAAGCAACTTTTTAGAAAATACTGAAAACTGAATTGAAAACATAGTCACTGCTCAATCAGAGCAGTTATTAATTTATTCATCTACTCTTACTGCTCTTTTACCATTTACACTGACTTTTTGTACATGTCTTGTGTGCATCTTGCCAACCTGAAAGGGGTACTTAAGGAGGTATGGAGTACTAGTAGATTTTTATACATGCTTTCGATTTTTAAAGTATTTATTTATTTTATAATTATCTGTCTCTGAATTTAAATTATCTTGAGTTGTTTATAAGGGAAGCCTATCAGCTTTGGGGATCTTTTAATAGAGTTCGAGAACATTATGCTGGGATTAATACAACTAGCTGTGAATGTGACTTGGATGTCCTGTCTTTACTATAGGTCTGCTGTGCCTTTTGTGGACTTACAATACTATAGCAAAATAAGGTTATCCTCACTTATTTAGAAAGGTGGGAATTCTTCCTTTTTAATTACATCACAAACACTTCTGAAGGGTAGTTACAGGCAGTTGAACTCAAGATTTAGTCTCAGCAGAGCTATCAGTAGCTACTGCATGATCCCCGAAGAACTAAATGCCTACATGGGACACTCAGAGATGTGATAAAATCGACCACATTGAAGTTAAATCATGCAGTTCTATAGATACCTAGCCACATGGTCAGCAAAGAATCATTGCAAAAGCAAACACAGGAGTTTTAAGTATAGGAATAAAACAGATTGTGTAAACCCTGGTGAAAAGCTTTCTAGGGTCTTTGGGTTCATTATTGGTGGAATAAGCTTGTTCCAAAGAATGAATGATGTTAATGTGCAGAACCTGCATTAAGTATCTGACCATTATTATTATGGCTAAGTGACAGTTCTGCCATTTTGGACTTTAAGAAGGGGTACCAGTAAAAGGTTTAAAGAGTTAGGAGAGAGAGAGAACCTAATATTGCATAAATTTGAACAATGTACTTCCTGATGGTCACAGGTTGTAACAGCAGAGAGACTTTTTCTATAGCCCTGTTAAAAAAATCAAGCCTTATTAAAAAATGTGTTGAAGAATTGAGTATAAATTTTATAGATGGGGACTATTTGCCCAAGTTTTATATAGAGTGAGAATCTCTCTTCATCAGATTAATCACTCAGACAACTCTGAAAAAAATTAGATTTTTCAGTTCATCATACAAAGTGACAGGCATGTGCTGTTGTTGAAGAATTCCACATCTCAAGTGCTGGATACACATCAGTTCAATCACTGCTGAAGACATAGATTTTATTTTTGGTTTTCATTTCAGGAATGCTACAGGAATGCTATCTTGTCCAATCAGAGACCTATAAAAATTATTTGATACTGCAAAGTTCGAATTTTTTCCTGGTGCTTATACTTGCAAACAAGTACTTACTAGTCTGCCAGCCATTGTGACAGATGGCAACTTTAGTTAAATAAGCAAATAATAAGTAATAAAGCAAAAGCCCTTAACGTGAGTATGATTCAGTGGGTATTTTGAAGCTTGGACCAAACTGGGAGCTTTTGAGACTTCCAGAAATTAAAGAAATTCATAGTCTAGTTCTACATACATGTAGTTGCAAGGGCTGATGTCAGAGAATTGTGTTGAAAGTTTATTCTCTCCCCAGAAACCCAAAATTCAGTCAGCTTCTGGTCTGTAATATACTCTTTGAGTATAACTTAAAATGGGAATTTGGAGGCAATATGGAACTACTGTACTAAGTATAACAATCTTGCAACACATCTAACATTCTTTTTCTAAGAAGGTATACTGTGTTACTTGTTTGGGTTGCATTTGAATTAGTTAAATGTATTAGAAGTTTTTCAGTGTTTTGGAAACACCTTCATTCAGCATATATATTTGGAACTGAGGTTACATGTAAAGTACTTGTTTCTGTTGTGATAAGAAAATGGAAAAAACCCCTAGATTCTTGCTGCAAAGCTGTCCAATTAAGATTATTTAATTTGGATTCCATTTCAAGTACTTTGGATTCCATTCCAAGTTGATCTGCTTGTAGGAGCAGTAACAACAGAGTTATATAGAAAGTTTAAATTGTGTGTTTGAAATGATGAAGGAATTGTTACAGAATAATACAGTTTTCAAACAAATGTGCAGATATAGCAGAACAAGTGACATTGTTTCATACAGAAAATACTAAATGCTGTACGTTTACCTAATCATTTAGTTTCTTAGTGACAGCTATGAGTCAATATAATGTAAATGTAGCCTTTAGTTCTCTTGCATGTCTGCAGATGAAGAATAATCTTACTGAAGTTGGTGAAGTTGTGCCATTAGTATCACAATAGGCCTGAGCTGCCTTACTTCATTGCCTTACGCAAATAGAATTAAATACAGGCCAGGTTTAGGTTTCTCAAGTGCCTTTAGCAAGAAAGATTAATTGTCAAATAACTTCTAGAGAAAATTATTTTTAACTTTGATTATAACATTTTATTGTTTTTTACTTATAAGCATATTCTCCCAGAATGTTTTCAGGTGAAATTTGTGCATTTTTCCCATCCAGCTGATCTTTGTCCACAGTGGCCTACAGTTTCACATTAGAGTAATACCAAATAAGGTTAAGTAAATCTTACAACCTCAAGCATACATTTTGTCTTATATATTCATTATTGTATAAATTTATTTTCCAGTAACTCATGCACTACAACAATATTTTTTATAATACTTGCTTTATATTAAAAATCCATATATTAAAATTTTTTTTTCAATTGTCCATCAACAGTTAAAAATTTTGATCAGCCAATTACTCAACACATACTTCAGCACTATGGTTTTTGTGACAATTCAGGAATGATTGCATATATTTTGAATCTGGACATTGTACATTAGTTATAGAATTCACATTCATATTATCAGATGATACAACTCAGCAGAAATGCAGATGTAGATGTGAATTACCTGTTTGTAAAAGTTTGATTTAAGAATCTTCATGCTTACTGATGAGGTCTCATCTTTGTTTTCAAGAGACCATCAGGTTAAAACTTTTTTAATTTTTAATGCAAATACTTAAAATTACTGAATGTGACCAATATTTCAGGCAAGTAGTATTGAACAATTCTGATAATGTTTGCACAACCTGTTCAAATATTGCACTGAATAATTTTATATCTCAGTTAACCTTAAGTGAAAGTTCATATGCTGTTATAGAAAGTTCTGTTTTTCTCCAGTACAGTGTGCTCAACATTGCCATTTAAATTTTGATGGATTGTTTGACTTTATAAATACGATTAGTAGCTCTTTCCTACAAATACTGTGAGTATTGAAGTTCTGAACATTTAGTATTATAAAAATATATTATCTAGAAGTAAAGGGGTTTTTTTTTAGTCTGAATAAAGGTTTTGTACAATTCTTCAGAGTTTAAGTAGTAAGAAAATATAAGTAAAATGTCATTTTCTTAGCTTTTTCCTTTTAAAATAGCTAGATTTCAGTTACAATGTGAGAGCATGTATCTGTGTATGTATGTATCCATAGGTGCTTATTAGATTTCATAAATATGAAGTGCACCATTGAAAGATGTTTTCAGCTGTAGTACATGGGAGAATAAGTTATCTAAGTGTACGGAAACAGACTTGTTAGTGACAATAACATTGACTTCTTACATGAAATTCTTACATGATTTAGAACGTGTTAAAATAAGCAGGCAACTACTTTAATGACACATTGAAGCTCATAAGAGTTAATTTTAGAAAAATATATTTTTATTACAAATTTCTTTGCTCTCGGGAAGCTATATTCTTTGCAAGGAAACAAAATAATATAATTTTGTTCTAATAGACAAACTAGCTTAATTTCATTTAAGGCATGGGTTTTTTTTCTCATGGTTCTGATACTTGTCCTGTTGCATGTGATAAGAGGATAATAGAAGGAAAACTGATTACTTTCCTGTCATATCTACAGTTTTACTTGTGTAAAAACTCACAGAATTAGTAACTTGAATTAAATTACTTATGTGCCTCAGTATTTGCTAGCATTTGTTCTGGAAGTACATAATTAATAACATTGCTTTGAAAATACTCATCTAGAAATATGAGGCTAGACAGTTGATTCCTGTATGACATTTTCCTAAAGTAGCTTCCCTTAGTGGAGTTCTGTTTATGAGTGGAATTACCCAGACCATGCTGCATACCTCACCTAACCAGAGCAAGATGTAGAATCTGTTCTGAGTTTATTTGTAGATGCTGTACTGGACCTGTGTTTTATTGGTCTTCATTGTGTAAGGGTAGATTGCCATTTGCACATAGAAATTGGTCCACATGGAGACTAGTTGGTTGAAAGAAATGAATGAAAGAAATGAAGAGCAAGGAATAAAAATTGTTGTGTATATTCAACAATTTATCAAAGCTTGCTTTTAGATATCCTATGGTTTGATAGAGATACTATTTTTTAAAAAGGAATTAAAGAGTGAAAGTCTGCCTTGTCTGAAGTCAGAGAGTATGATGCAAGTGGGCTGAGTTGCATCACCTAAATCATGAATCTTTGACTAGAAACATTCAAAATGATGTTCCTTTTACCTTCTTTTTCTTGATATAGTAAGTGGTTTGACCTCAGCAAGACACTTATCTGGAACTAAATAAAAAAGGCAAGTACCTGCCTACATAAGACAAAGATGACTTTTTTTTTTTTTTTTTTTTTTATTCTGAGGAAGATGTGCATGCACAAATATGCATCTTAAAAACCTAGTTTTAAGAATTCGAATCTCATTGGTTGACTACTAATTGTAGATAAATATTTATGAAGTGTTTATGAATTTGCTGTGTCTTTCATGTTAAAGCTGTTGATATAATTGCTCTTGATTGCAAAATAGTTCCACTTAATTGCCAACACTTACAATATCCAGTCTAGCATGGGAAGAGAAACATGTATGACGGTTTTGTAGCTGTTCACCGGCATCATTACCATCTAATGTCTTTTATTCAATCTGGAATTGACTGTTCATGCTAAATTTGATTATTAAATTTAGTAATCAGTCTTTGTTGAGGTAATTTTTTAAATAAGATTTCCTGAAAGAAGTGTCTGCAGGCAAGTTTGCTCTGTAATTATTCTAACATTTAAGAGCTGGAAGTCCCAAAGGTGAAGCGAATACTTATGTGAAACCAAATCTCTGCACAAAATGCAATTTAAAAAAATCCTTATTTATTTATTATTTTATTCAGCTGTAGGCTGTTGTCTCTGACAAAGACTTTGTAGCTTCTGTTCATGGCATGTGGGTCTTTTGCATACTTGGATGACATATAAAGAAAAAACCCAAACACCTGCAGTTCTGTAAAAAAGTCCTTAGGTAACCTTTGCATTAGTGGGTAAGTGGAGATTAGATTTTATTACATGAATTGTTTTTAGCATGGCTTACAATTTTATTGGAAAAAATGAATCCATCTATCTAAATTAAATCATTTGGAAAAAAAATATTGTGAAATAGCATGATATCTAAGAAGATATCTCAGCTTGCTTGTATTCTGTGAAAATAGTTAGGACATGAGATAATAAATAAATTTTAAAAATGCATTCATTATTAATGATTTGTAATTCCTAAGACTAATTGTTCACTTTGTAAATGCAACTAAACAGAATATTAGTATATCAGAAAACCAGTGTTAATGGTGTGATGTGTGGGCTACAGTGGAAGATTTTCCTCTTATCTGTTTGTCCTATTTAGAATTTAATCCTAGCCTTTTGTCTCCAGTGTTTCAATATACTTCTGTTTACTATTACATTCTAAGAGTGGTACTTCTATCTCTTTCACTCTTTCTCCTTTTCCATTTGCAGCAGTGTGTGCATGTGTACACATGCATGCAGTCACACCCCTGCACCATCTCCATGAATCTTCAGGACTTCCAGGTAGCAAGAGGACTAATTAAATGTGGTTATTCTGAGATTACAATTAGATACCAAAAGCTATGAGTAAGAGTTGCTGAATACCCTATGCTGAAGTAATCAGTTTTGTGTACATGCTGTAGTTCAATAACTATATTTATAAAACTCTTTAAAAAGCCATGAGTTGTACTTAAAGGTGTGTGTCTCTCCATGCCCTATTCAAAGGATTAGATTCATAAAAATGAATCTAATTAGCTTTGAAGTGGCTTAGTTACATAGCAATGTATCCTTGTATAGATACTACTATTCAAAAGTAATATACTTTTCATGTGACTTAAGCTAAGATCCCTGAAGAACACTGAAGATCTTAATGAGAGTATTCACACAGGGTTTTCGTGTTAGTCCACATTCATTTCCAACCCTGGTTTGGAACTACCTCTTCCTAAGGAATGAAGACATGAGCTGTACATGCTTTTGGGTCTCTTAGAGCAAGACAGGAAAATCCCAGATGATGTGTCTGTAAAGACTGATTCCTAGCTAGTCTGCAAAACCTTAGCAAACAGCATTTTTTTTTCAATTTGAAGTAGAGTTATTATTTTCCTGTGTCTTAGGGATATTTCCATCTCTTTTTGATTACTTGTAGCTGCCTCTGACAGAACTGTCAAAGCTTAGGAAAAAATCACATACTCTGTTTGAAATCAATATACCCAGAGATCTTAGAATGCTCCACAGATTAGAAGCAAAACTCTTAAGAAATTTTCACTTAAATAATTGCAGAAGCCTAGAAGTACTGTTACTAATGTATGTATTGTCAATTATATACCTGCAAATATGTTGGTTTAATTTGAAGTTTTGCAAATTACTGATAATCATTATTGAGACACAAATGACCTTAAGTTTCAATTTAAGCATGTGTACCAGTTTTCTGTTAACTCATACAAGCTTCAAGGAGCATTGTAATTGGAAAGACAATTTCATTTAGAGATAATCTATATCATGGTCATAACATGAACTCTGTTGTGGCAAAGCTGTGAAGCAAATGTTAAAAACCTAGTTTAATCTTTCTTCAACTGTTTATACTTTGTTTCCTACACAGATCTGTTATAAACAGTAATTCTTTTAGGGATATTCTACATATTTCTAAATGGGAGTGTTCAAAATCTCTTCCAGTACACATAAACAGACATATATAGATACAGGTCTAGTACTACCTTTTTCATTTGATGTTATTTTGGCTGTTGTATGTAATATTTCATTCAAGATAGACGTTATTAAGGTGGTGAATAGTTCTGTGCAGAGAGATGCTTAGCACTAACCTTTACTCATAATGTGGTATTGTCTGTATGTCTTACTTAGTTCGGCTTTCTCTGGCACTGATGAAGCCTAAGGCTACTGTTTCTTTGAGTTGTTGATAATTTTTTATCTGATCAACTGACACATTTAGTTGAAATCAGACACAGCCCTTAGGCTGGGCATGGATTTAATTTAAAAAGTATCAAAGGTTTGTGCTGTGTGCTGTTTAATCATCATGTTTATCAGGCAAAGAAAAATTACCGTAAGGACCATAGGGAGAGGGTTATCTTAAGGAGCAGTAATTTGGGAAATTGATAATAACTCTGAGGTGATTTACAGCTAACTTTTACATTCATTAATATAACATTTCCCACTAATAATTATAGGGCATGTAATATACTAATTAAAATGAAAACATTATCACTAATTTTCATTTTGTTGAACTCTGACAGAGAGGCTCAGGTAACGACATTAAAATGTGAAATTAAAGAAAATTCTACTATACTAGTACAACTCTTCTACCACTACTGCATGCTACAGTGCATAGACATTTTCTCTACCTTCACTGTTCATAACTGAATTTCAGTCACTGAAATAAAAGAAGGAAACAGACAAAATTTAAATCACAGTGAACTAGCATAAATTGCTCTTACATTTGTTTATATTTTAATTCAGCTGTGAACTGGGATGTCAGTATTGTACATGGGTATTACAGAGCCACCTTAACAACAGTGGCAGTAAACACACTCATAGCATTGATGTTTTGGAGCTTTCATAAAACTGTTTAATTTTTTATACTCTTTTCTGATAGAAAATACAACTAAATGTAATTTATGATATTCAGAGCTCAATAATTTTGAATTGAGTTATTCATTAAACTGTTAAAAGATATATATAATGTAAAAACTATGATACTTTAAACATAAATTGTACGTTTTACTGTATTTACAGTTGCAAAGATTGATTTGTTGTTCTAATATAACTGTTCATGAAGACTATTCTTCATAAATTTTATTATCAGGAATAAATTAATTGTTATAACAGATGCAATAATGATACCATTTCACTGACAGTTAAAACATATTTAATCCTTTTAATGTATATATAAAAATACTTAGCTGTATACTGCTGCTAAAAAAAATCAGCTTTTTAAAAGTTGTTTTTTATATCTTCATTTTAAAACGAGTAATTTTTGTAGTTTTGAAGAGGAAAATAAGCTTGAAAAAGTCATATTGAAAATAAAACGTTAACATCTATATATATCTATGCTTAGCATTTGTTTTTATGTTTACATTACATCGTGCTGTAATATTTTGTGATGAGTATACTGTACTGAGTGCAAGTGCTTTCTCTATTATTCCAATACTTCAGAGAAGCAATTTATTTTTACTTTATCCTATTTCAACAGCAACGTATTAGTAAAGTTTTGCATAGTTTTAAGTAATCTCTTAACAGTACATTACATTTCTTTAACAATAAAAAAAATACACCAAATCCAAGAATAAAGCCACCCTTACATATTATCTTTTCTTGAGCATTTTTCGGTTCTCTATTACATTTGATGTGATACCTAACCTAACATCTTTCTTCCATAATTTTCCCAAATATACTTCTTTGGCTTTTGAGTTCAGATCCCTGATATTTATCATGTAGATGTCAGTCTTCTCTACCCATGACGAGATTGCAGTTTTGTGAACATCCTTCTTGCGGTACCAAACCAGCTCATATTCCGCATTAAAAGTAAAGTGTAAAGTGTAGGACCTGGCACCACTGATGATCAGAGGGCTGAAACACCTCTCCTATGGGGACAGGCTGAAGGAGCTGGGATTGTTCAGCCTGGAAAAGAGAAGGCTCTGGGGAGATCTTATAGCCACCTTCCAGTACCTGAAGGGGACCTACAGGACAGCTGGAGAGGGACTGTTTACAAGGGCTTGTAATGAAAAGGACAAGGGGTAATGGGTTTAAATTAGAGAAGAGTAGATTTAGACTGGATATCAGGAAGAAGTTCTTTTACCTTGAGGGTGGTGGATCAGTGGAATAGGCTCCCCAGGGAGGTGGTTGGGGCCCCATCTTTGGAGATATTCAAGGTGAGGTTGGGCAAGGCTCTGAGCAGCCTGGTGTAGTTGAGGGTATCCCTGCTCACTGCAGGAGGGCTGGGCTAGATGACCTTTGGAGGTCCCTTCTGGCCCTAAACATTCTATGATTCTCTTCTAACGACAATCAGTTTGAAATGAAACAAAATCCTGTTTGCAAAATGTCCCATAATTCAACACCAGACTGAATCTAGTGAAGAACTAGTTTTCAGTTGGTACTCTTTGTGTGTTTCAAATGCTGAGCTGAATGCTCTGTGTGGCAACGCTTTAGGTAAACTTTGTCCAGTTGAGGACTTTATGAAGGTAGTTAGATTGTAGTTTTTTTCTGTTCCACATCATACTCCACCCTTCCCTTAAAATCGTATTTCTTGAATTTTTGCCACTTCAACCTTAATATTTATGTTTTTGTAAGCATTCATACACATGCACATCCACAATCTAAATACATTATAGGTATGTATCATTAAAAAAAACCCAAACAAGTCCCAGAACAAAATCCATGGGTAATCTACTTGGTATTTAAATTTCAAGTTTCAGCCATTGTTTTAAGATATATTTGAAAGGCTTTTAAAATTTCTTTATCATGGGATGATTGTGAAAATGTCTAGGATTCAGGACTAGAATTATTTAAATCCCAGACAAATGTGTCTGCAAAGCAACTCATTTTAGTACAGAGGAAGTATTTTGTTTATAAGAATTGGACACTTAAGTTTGTATTTCCAGGTACTTTTTGAGTTTTCTTACTGAGTATCTTTGCTGATGTGTATATTTTGCAAGAACTTGAAAAGCAGAATGTTTGTTTGGTTTGGTTTTTTTTGTTTTTTTTTTTGTTTTTTGTTTGTTTGTTTTTTGTTTTGTGTGTGTTTTTTGTTTTGTTTTTTAATTACTATGTTTATTGCTCTGTGAATTTACTGAACATGTATTGGTCAATTCAGTTACCATATTCATGATGAACGGGAGAGTATGCGAGTGTGTATTTGGGAAATCATGAAAAGAAGTCCTTCAGGTACTCAAGTCATTGAATCTGTTTATTATGAAGATCACATCTTGGTTTTTTTTAATTTTTGATATAGACACTGTCATATCTTTTCCATTGTTAGAGAAAAAAGGATATATAACAAACTGTCATGGTAACAACAGCTTGCGATACACTCTAATAAATATTATGATGGTAGCAGTAAACATGGTATTTGTTCTGGTGAGGAGAGAGAAGTTAAATCTGCTTTACTCTTCCTTTGCCATCGATCTGACCTTCTTTATGATCATATAAATGCAGATGCTTTTCTGCAATTTTTTTTTCCTCTTGTCTTTCACTATTCCTTTCTGTAGTTGAATACTTTTCTCTCTATTAAGGCATTCAGTTTTATTAATATATATTGTCATAGTTTCTGATAGTCTGAATGAACGTCACAGCAGGAGTCCCAAGTTTGTTTGCAAAAGTGAGAAGCCTCAGACATGCTGATTCTTTGATGCCATTACAAATGTATTATAGCATGTTGAGCAATAGTGGATACAGCGTGCTTCATTTCTTCACACAGAAAGATATGTGAAGGGTTCACTTGGAAATATGGACAGTTAATATTTAATGTATTAATTGTTTTATAGTATCAGTTCATTATGTCAGGTCCTGTGCACAGGTGTTTATTGCCTTTGAGGTTATTTTGCTTGAAATTAATTGTTCACATAATCAGAAACAGATAATGTTGCTGGACATGTTGAACATAGTGATAGAGCACATTTTGAAGGAATTGTTAGGTTTTTTCTTTTTAGATAAAATACAAGCAATACAGAATCACAGAATCACAGATATTAGGGGCTGGAAGGGATCTAGAAGATCATCTAGTCCAACCCCCCTGCCTGAGCAGGATCATCTAGACCAAGTCACCCAGGAACAGATCCAGGCG
>JANHGL010015058.1:56558-76005 GCA_024611195.1 Ceyx melanurus | reverse complement strand
GAAAAACACCAGACCAATGGATTTACTCTGAAAAATCTTCTGCCACAAGTAATTGGAATTACTACATTTTACCAGTTTCTTAAATCATAAGTATATTAATATCTCAGGAATTTGGTTGGGCATATATGAAGTAAGAATTAATGTAAAGAACAATAAGATAATAGATCGAGGGAAGAATATCCCAAGCAGACATAAATCAGGATATTTTCTCCTACAATATAATTATTAATAAAAAACCTTATGCATAATTTTATTGAAAGAAACTGAAAGTGAGTTTTAAATCCAGTATTGTGGCAGGAAAAACTGATTTGATTTTGAAATTCATATCTAGGTGTGTAGTAGAAAATTTTGTTTTAAAAATCTTGCTGCAAACTTCACAGGGTTGCTAACAAGGTAAGTCATGTTGTTTAGTTATGATCAACCTTGGTTAAAAAAGGAAAACAACTTTAACTAAAGTCTAGCTGGTGGAAATTTGAGGACAAGAAAGTAAATCCATCATGTTGAGTGACTTAAAAATGAGTCACTTTTAAATGACTTAAAATACTTTATCCACTCTTTCATTTTTAAGTTCATGAATTTTCGAATGTTACATTCTCATTGTATTTACAAGGAAAAAAAAAAAAAAGTACTATTGGCTTATGTAATTTAAGTGAAACAGTTCAAGTAAGTCTTGGACAACCTTTTTTTATACCAGAATTTTTAAAAGGTAACGTGTAAGTTGTCTGTGTTGTCTTGTTCTGGTGTTAGGATAAAATGAGTAACCTCATACTTTCTGCTGCTGTGTATTGTGACAAATGCTAACAGTTTAATGAATCATCATGATTGTATGTTGCTGATATTTTATTTGTAGATGGGATAGCTAACATCTTATTTACAGTGAAGAGCTGAAAGTAATTTTCACAATGTCAGGAGAACTTTAGGATAAACTGTTAATTCTGATACTTTACAGTTACCATGGTTTTTGTAGAACAGTACTTAAGTAAATACTGTGTTTAGAGTAATAAGCACATAGTAGGTCAGCTGTGCTGTTCAATTCCATGCAAGATCTGCATTCCAGCCTATTCAGTTCCATGTATTGGGCACAGGGAAAACAGTTTATTCTTGGATTATTCTGCTAGTGAAGGTACTTAACCTTATTCCTTAAACCAGCATATCCAGCTGTCATTATTATGTCTTATTTCAGGAAAAAGAAGGAGTGGATGCTGTATCTGTGGGAGCCATTCTTTCTGACTACCAGAGAGTTCGAGTTGAAGATGTGTAAGAAAATATTAATCTTTATTAATACATACATTTTGAAAATGCCTTACTTGTTTGTGTTCTAACTCAAATTCTGGAACAGAGACAGTTGCTTTATTTCTTGTGTTCTGTGATAGGTTTTTTTAATATATATAAGGATGTTTAATTTTTTTAATTTTTTTCTGGGACCATGTGTTCATTTGTAAAAATCCAGTAGAGACTATACTGGATTTTTTGATTGCTTTTCAGGTCATTCATGGATCTGTTGCAAATACTTAGTTTTACGTGAACCTCGTTGAGTAAGATCAGATCTTTGATTTCAACAGAAAGCTCACTCAATTCCAGTGACTATGGTGTTGTATTTAGGTATCTATTTTTTCAACAGAATTTTAATACAGAGGAACATCTGTGTCACATAAACTGTCCTGGTTACTTGGATTCAACTAATTTGTTAGCTAAAATTAGACCTATAAATTATTTCACATTCAGGGTTGCTATTTTTTTCTATTAATTTCAAATTTTACTGCTCTGTTTCCAATCTGATATTAACCAATTAGATTATATGAGTGCTGACTGTGGATTTCCATGTAAACATTAAATGCCAATTTAACTATAAAGTTGTGACACTAATAGTAGTGGGTCTACCTAACATCTGGGAAAAACCCCATATAATAGATTACAAATTTCTAATTGAAAAAATAAATGTAAATTTTGAGTGTTCTGAGCTAATCCCATAGTTAAATGTTTTGAATTTTTTCAGGAACTAGGCATTACATAGCATCACGAACTGATGGTTCTTGACAATTTCTGGAAAGTTTACTAATCAATACTGCAAATAAGTGATTCTGTAATTTAATAAACAAACAATTTCTGTGTATCAAATGCTGTCTAATCATTCTATATATTAAAACAAGTAAATTTACATTATCAAGTTTTTACTTTCCATCATGACCTGTATACATTTTCCTGAATTATTCTTTTCCTTGGGTGTTGAAAATTCAAATCGCAGGTTTGTTGTGTGTAACAAATCCATCATGTTTTACTAGTGATATGTGCCACATTTATCCCAGAGAGATAACTCTTGCCTTAGCTATATTCATAGAAAGTAATCTGTTAGAATCACAGGATGATTTGGGTTGGAAAAGACCTTAAAGCTGATGTAGCTACCACCGACCTGTCATGGGCAGAGACAACTTCCACTAGATCAGCTTGCTCAAAGCATCATCCAACCTGGTCTTGAACACTTCCAAGGAGGGGACATCCACAACTTCTCTGGGCAACCTGTTTGATTATGTCACCACCCTCACAGTAAATAATTTTTTCCTGATATCTAGTCTAAATCTACCTCTTTCAGTTTAAAACTATTGTCCTTTGTCCTATTACTGCACTACTCCACTACTTCCCGTTTTTCCTCTAGACCCCCTTTTTAGGAGGGCTCTATAACATCTGCCTGTAGCCTTCACTTCTTAAAGCTAAAGAGGCACAACATTCTCAGCCTGTCCTCATAGTGGGGATGCTCTGATCATTTTTGTGATGAGGGGTGACCTCACCAGTCTCTTATCAGTGACATTCAGTTATAGCACAGGGAGCAGTGGGTGCACATTGGAACATAGGAGGTTCCATGTAAACACAAGGAGAAACTTTTTCATGGTGGTGGTGACAGAGCACTGGAACAGGCTGCACAGGGAGGTCGTGGAGCCTTTTTCTCTGGAGACATTAAAAACCCACCTGGATGCATTTCTGTGTGACTTAATCTAGGTGAATTTACTCTGGCAGGTGGGTTGGACTAGATGATATTTCAAGGTCACTTCCAACCCCTGACATTCTGTGACTCCATGACTGTCCTCTAGATTACCCCCTGTAAGTCAATGTCCTTCTTATCTCGGGGGCCCCACAGCTGGATACAATACTCCAGCTGAGGTCTCACCAAAGCAGAGTAGTGGGGCAGAGTCACTGCCCTTGACCGGTTGGTCACATTTCATTTGGTGCAGCCCAGGATGTGATTGGCCTTCTGGGCTGTGAGCGGAAAAGTCCTTCTCTGTAGGGCTGCTCTCAATCCATTCATCACCCAGCTTGTATTTGTGCTTGGGTACTTCTAAGTGGTTTAATTAATTTGTTTTACTTCCTTGAAGACTTAGGAATATGTTTTCTCATGGTTTTATTTATATTCCTTTGCAAATCTGTTTACATTGTGGAGTTACATCTTACCTGCATAGCTGAATTATAGTCAGAACAAGCTTATTTCATTTTTTTTTTGTATCAGACTTAAAGTACATACTGAAATCTAGGACTAGTAAAATAATGTAATTGAAACTGTAGAAGAAAAAGTACTTAAGGGTAGGAAATGAGAAAACTTTTTTTCTATAGTTTTACATGAATCATGGTGTGTAAAAGTGTAATGCTTGGCTTTAGCCAATTTTTCTGTTTGTTTTTAAGGTGTAGAAGGCTTAATCTTCAGCCTTTAGCTTATCTTTGGCATCGGAACCAGGAAACACTCCTTAAAGAAATGATATCATCTAACATTCAAGCCATAATCATAAAAGTGGCAGCTTTTGGTACGTATTCAGATTCTGAGCAATATTGTCCAGTGAAACTTTCCATGGACAAATCCACAATATAACAGAGAAAACAAGATTTTTATTATTTTACTTACATATATTTTAGGAAATGAAATGGTAATACACAGGAAGTCTTATAAAATTAAGTGGCTGAATAACAGTCATGATGTCTGAGTAATTAATTTACCTGTATGCAATTAATTATTAGAGGAGACATGGAAAAACTGGAAAGTAATTCTTTGTAGCACACTCATTAAATTCCTTTAGTAGTTTTTTTTTTGTTCTAGTTTTGTTTTGATTTGCAGTAAAAGCACATGCATAATTCAGTGGTTCACAATATTGTCTTTTATAGAAGATTCAGACTGGTGGCTACGCAATATTATAGATCAACCGTGAACATTTTAATGGAAATACAACAAATTAACATCAAACAGGATATAATTATGAGGCCAAAACATTTTCTGCAACAACAGACTTTGACTTTGTAAAACATATAGCAAATTGAAATAGTTTCTTATTGCCTTCAAAAAAATATTTACAATGTAATTTTCTATCAGAAAACCAGCATGTATTTTCATTGTCAAGTATGTAAAATGATGTTTGTATATTGAAGTAAATCAATATGAAGCGTAGCCTTCTTGTGTCTTGTTTGAATGTAAAGATAAGGACAAATTAAGTTTTACAGGAAGGTTTATTGAATGCTCTATAACCCTAAGAAGCACATGAGAAACAAGTTAATGGCACAAGTTACTCAGATCAGGCCTCTCTTCAGTTTTTAATTTAAGAGTATCAAATGAAGTCATAAGTCTAAAGTATGACCAAAGGACCTTTTCTCTTTGGGTTGACTACAGATTTGCAGTCAGTTGACCAAAGAATTGCTAGTATAATACAAGAGCAGCAGTGGTGGCCGTGGTTAAAGATCCATGTTAAAAAAATATCATGATAGAATCTTGCATTAGAAGTCCTATGGCTGGCTTATCTGAGCTACTTCCGCATCAAATCCCTAATATCTGTCTTCTTTAAAGACTGCTTTACAATGAAGAAATTTCTGCTCAAATATTAACCAGGAATTGAATTATAATCCCGTTAGGCTGGATGATTTCCATGCTTTATTTATTTATTTACTTATTTGTCTATTTGTTTATATTTAACTTTTATTCCTCTTTAGCTGGAATAATTTCTAGCTAGTTTTTACATTATCATTATGATGGCCTTGCTTTATTGTTCTTTAGGATCTGCTGGGGCTGATAGTGGAAGTAGAATGATAATAAATACCACATTCCCTAAATGACTTACAGGTAACAGGCAAGGTAATTTAATAGTGTTATCCTGAATTTTGGAGGACCAGTTACAAATATATAGGATTTGAATACTATGTTTTGCGATATAAAATACCTTTTTTTTTCTTTTTTTTTTTATTGGAAAAGAAAAAATAGTCTTTTTTAAGCAGTTTTCAGACCATATAAAGTACATTTTCATTTTTTGTTATTTTTTCCATTAAGTAGAATGCGTTCATTGCTTATGCTGACAAGAAAATGAAAATACAAGTCCACAAATAATATATATGGCACGCTTTTTCACATCAGAAATATTTTTAAAAGATGATATGTGATTTTAAAGATAGATAAAATTGTTTCATAAGTAGACATCACTGGTGATCTGTCTTATGCCTGAAGCAAGATAAGCTTGTCTTTTGTATTCTAGAGTACTAAAAAAATCTTAAAATGTACTAGTTAGTGCAGAAAGAGTTCTTTGTGAGCTGTTCATTGAAGGAGTGAATACCATAAATACTTGTAGATTGCAATTAGATAGAAAATGACTCTGAATTTATTTTTCCTTTTTAGTTTTTTGGCTACAGGTAAAAGAAAGATCTTATCAGAGTAAATTTCTCACCTGCCTCAGGCAGATGTAATTAGATGTAAGCAAATTTAATGGAGCTTGTGTGCTCTAGGGCCATCCTATAATGCTTTAATAATCACATGCCTTATTAAAGTGGATTTAAGGTATGAAGGCTATTTAACATATCATGGCAAAGAAGATAAGATGCAGTTTAACTGTTTGCCTCTTAGACTAATAATCAAAGCTAAACTGCAATGAAAATATTTTAAATAACAGATTTAAGAGTCTGAAAGGTAATGCATTAGATGGTACGTTGTACAGATGTTAATGCAAGAAGCAAATCTGTAACCTGAGCTTGACATTCATCAGTGCAGGCATACTTGTACACCTACCTTGTCCTGTTTTCCATTAACTTGGTGCCAGTGTTGGCAAGGTAAAAGCCTGTCATTTTATATAGAAAACACATATTTATGCAAGTAAATGAGCACTAGTTTAGTACATTTCCCTAAATCCACCATTACAAATTAATACCATAAACTTTGCCAGTGGCAAGAGTTCTCCATGTCAGAGTAGTGTGCTTTTCCAGATGGGACACCAATTGCTCTCACTTACGTGCAAAAGATCTATTGTTAGCAAGCCTTCTTCACATGCCTTCTGTTGATCTATAAGTAGATCAGCGTTCTTTCCTTGGAGTGTATTTCAGAGGCTTTAATGATGAGAGAAAAACATTCCATGATCTAGCAGCAAACATGAGCTAGAAAACAAAAAAAGCTGCTTATGCATATTTATCTTCAGTGCTGTTTACTTGCTGCTATACTTGCATACATATTGTATGATGCACAATACTTTTTTATTTGAAATATATCCCTCTCCCATAGAAATCCTAGAAAGTCAGAAGGAGGTTAGAAATGAGTAAGTAAATAGAAGCAGTTACTGATTTTTTTTTTAACGTGTGTGGCTGAAATTCCAGTAATAATTCCAGTAATACTGACTGCTAGCATGAGAAAGTGTATATACCACTCTGTAATGTTAACAGAGACCATATAATATAAAACAATTATAAGATGCATTTTTTATATCCTTGCTCTCTGGACACATTTTACAGCTCCCTCCTTGCAGTTCTGTTATCAGCTCCAGTGGCTGTGTGGCTCCAACAGGGTGATCCAGCAGAGAAGCACAGCTTTTTTTATAGGTTCAGGGAACTTGCTGCATAGGTGCTGTGGCCACATGGAGGAGAAACCTTCCTTTTTCAGTTGAAAGCTTACCACTAGACTAGGCTGGCCGTAATGTCAGATCATATTCTGAATTAAAACTGGTGGTTGTGTGAGCTTTGTCTGAATACATCATCTGTGCAGTGTAAAGGAATGGTGTTCTTTGTGTCTTTAGTTTTTAGTACTGAGTAATTTTGAAGTAATCATTGGGGAAATTAAAGGAATGTATTCTATCATGACAGGGGACCATACTTGCTGCTTCTAAATATTTTTTTAAAAATATCAATTCACAAAGAGAAGGAAGTGAGAAACATTTTGTAAAGAAATCAATACAAGATCCCAGTTGTTATCTTCCATAATGTGTTGTAAGGGTTTGTGTACTAACTGGCATTACTCTTATCTAGTTTAGCTTATTTAGAGGTGATGATTCCATTGTTATTTCCTTGGACAGTTACCAGACATTGAAGCTGTAATGGAATCTATGACAGTCTTCACAAACTTTGCTCTTGATAACATTTATTTTTATTAATATGAAAACGATTTCTTCTGCTTTCCTTTCAAGTGCAACATGAAGTGACTGATAATACTTTTCTCTCAAATTGTAATGATTGTCTATTCTGTTAGGAATTATGTATTCTAAAAAGTAGCGTTAAACTTTTATTATAATTAAATAATTTATTAGAAATTGAACAATGTTTAAGTATTACCTTGTATACACATGATAGTTTTTAATTTTTATAGTATTCTTTTTAGAGTCATATACTTTCACATAATTTGTGAAAGATACTCATTAGTATTTTCCATCTTCTGTTCCTTGTTTCCTATCTAGCACATATTATTATTACTCAATTTTCAAATAAATCTTCCAAAGCTTAGTTGATCCTTTAGACTTTAAGTGTGTATGACACTTTTGCTTTAGGCTTGTTCCTAAGACGTATGTCTACTACCTCACTTCTCTATATCATTCATAATATTTATAAGAAAAGAAATTAAAAGAAATTAAAAGAAAAAAAGAGAAAAAAGATAAAAGAAAAAAGATTGAAAATAAAGTGTGTTTTAGAAAAAGAAGAAATTAGATTTTCTAACAGTTTGTATAGGTGGGCCTAGAAATGTATTAGAGAGAAATATGATTCCCTTTTTATTATCTCTTAAGCCTTGGAGATTGAGAAGGTTGTTGGTATTTTCAGTAGTAACAGATGACAGGAGTTAGAAGAAAGAGTGGTAAAGTGAATGTGCCTGAAACCAGAAAAGTAGTTTAAAGTTGACATTGAGTGCAATTCTACTTAAGGAGATGTCAGGGACAGAGGAAATTGGAGAGAGATGGTTTAAGGGTGGAAAGATGGCTTTGCAGTTTGGGGAAATCAGATCATCTAAAGAAAAAGTGTAATGGAAGCAGCAGGCTAAGAAAGGAGACAGAAGAGCAGTCAGAGAACACTGAGCTGAAAAATAAGGGATGAAAATTACCTTAGTAAGAGATGTCAAAAGCAGAAATAATCTTGACAGAATGAAAATCCAGAGGGCAAAGGAGTGGCTTTTTAATACTGGAGTATTACTTGTTGCTCTTTAATGCCTGGTAAGACTTAAATTCTGCATGCTCATTCACTGTACGGACTTCTGTATTGAAACAAACTGTAAACTCACATCTTTAAAGGAATATCTGTGTAGTTGGATCCATAGATGGTTGCTTTCCAGGTCTGTCTGAATTGAAGTCTTATGAAGCATCTTGTTCTCATCTGATGCTTTCTATCTTCTCCAGCTCTTACCCTTTTGCAGATTGACCTGCTGATATCCCCGGTCAGAAGTCTCCATTGATCCATTTGGGGACTGTGACTTCTTTAAACATTTATAACTTGTCTGCATGGGGTTAGATTTAATGAAACTGCCACAAATTTTACCGCTTGTGTCATGCTTCTTCCGTTCCAATTCAAATTCCAATCCTTTTCTTTGAGCCTTAATAGATCTGATCTAGTTGAGGATGTCCCTGCCTACCATAGGGGTGTAGGACTAGATGACCTTTAGAGGTCACTTCCAACCTAAGGCATTCTATGATTCTGTGGTCTTAAAACTTTACCACATAGCTTGAAAAGAGTTACTGTATCTTCAGATTTCATCTATACTATTCCCACACTGGATAAATTGCCTGATGCAAAAAAAGAAAATTTAAAAAAAGAAGTGAGCACATAACCAAGTTACATTAATTCTTTTAGACAATAAAATAAAAGTTTATTCACCTCAAGTATTTTACAAGTGGAGTACTACCCAGTATTTATTACACTTTCCTTCATTTTTATGTGAAAAATTAAGCAGATTTTACTTTCTTTTGTGTGATTTGGAAAATGAAAATCAAGGAATCCATCCAGTTACGTTTTCACGTTTTGTGTGTGAAAGCTATAAGGAAATTGAGACTCAGCTATGAACCTATCAAATTATCCTGCCAGACAAAAAATTTGCTTACCAACCTTTTGTACAAATTAAAGCTAAATATGATACCAGGACTATGACTCAGGCAATTTAAGGTATATATTTCCAGTGCATCGATGTGTCTGTGGCAGGTGCACTCATACATCATGGTTATTTTGCATTCCTGCACTCTTGCAAGTAAACCTGCTTTCCCAATGAATACTTTTGTGTATTTTCCTGTGTTACTAGAAATATAGCCTTTGATTCTGTATAATTTAAGAATAATGCTTCATCTTGTCTCACAAGAATTAATTCATTTTAGATATGTAAAAAAAACCAACCAACAAACCAAACACAAAAGAAAACCAACCCAAAAAACCACACTTAAAGTAGAGGATTTCACTTTCAAATATAGTCTTATTTTCTCTGTTCCAATTCTAAGAGAGTTGTTGCATCTATCCTTCTTACTCTTCCTTTTTTCCATATTTCCGTACCTTAAGGGTGCTATCACCTCCTTCTTAACCCTGTTTTCTTCTTGAAAAAGAAATTGAAATGAGAGAGAGACTAGTTTTAGTTATTGAATACTTAATCCTTTCATCACATCTTACTTGAAGTTAGAAAAAATTCTGCTTTGGTGAGCAGGTGATTGGGGAAAAAAAGAAGAAACATTATTGTGCGATATACTGCCCTCCATGGTCAGATGTTAAGTCTCTGACTATCCTAATGATTGCAGTTACTACTATTCTTGACAATATCTCTCAGTAAAAAGAAGGGAACTTTAAGTTACTCTAACTATAAAACAAGTTCCGTATTTTTCCTCAAATCTATACTAAATCAATGTATATGAAATTTCAAGAAGATTGATAATAGTGATTTTGGATATTTGTTTTTTACCTTATTTTATGGAAGAAGTCACAGAGAAGTAAGATACAATTTTGAATGGTTGATTAGTAAGGAAAGGACAGGTTTTTCCATTATCAACAGATAATGGTGAAATTGCATTTTACTGATGTGTATGTGTGGTAGTGATTCTTTCACAATGTGTTTATCTTTTATGGGATTGAATTTAGTTCAGTGTGGCTTCCAGAAGAACTTTATATACCACCATATCTTAAAAACAGTAATTTTTTTTTCTATTCTTTATTTCTAATTATATATATTAAAATACTTTCTTAAAAAATCAAGACTTTTTTAAAACTCTGAACATGTATAAAACATGTTCTTGTTAGCAAGATAAGGCTTTAGAATGTGGGTTTTATTAGCTGAATGTAATGCCGTGAGAATGGAACTTTTTTTCTGGTGGTCTTGATAAATGTAAATAAAATCAAGTAGTTGCTCCTCAGGTGAGGGCTTTATGCTATGCTAATATATATGTATGAAGTGAACCATTTAAAATGCTAATCTTTTCTGTAACTTAACGAGTGAGATGCCTTTTAGTAATGTTTTATAGTACATTTTCACTACAGAACAAAACCATTACTTTCTGCCCCGGTCTTTTGATATTGCTGCAGTTCTCTACAGCACTTGGCTTGTCCAGTGCATAAGAAGGCTCTGCAACCATTGTTGGTATCTCCAGGAAATAGTTCTGCTCCTGCCAGTGGATTTATCAGGAATTCCAGATGGAAAAGGAATTACTTTAAAGCGAATATACTATTTGTGCTATCACATACTGCTTTTACAGTAAAACTAGGCCACAAAACTGGAGATGAAAGCATAACTTTTTTAACTGAGCACTGCTAAAAATAGCTTTTGAGATGTTTCTGTTGTCATGTACTGGCCTATCTCAAAGAAATAAAGCCCTACTTGCTTTCTCGATAGCAATTGACTGATGTAGTTAAGTTAGGAAGTTAAAAATGCATTGAAAATAATGGGGCATAACATCCTAGGGTTAACATTTGTTCATAGATGATCCAATTAAATAAAACAGGCATTAACTTCAAGGTCAGTCAGTAAAGTAATAAAAATTACTATTTTAATTGAATTGTAATTACTTTCCATTGATATGCAAGTTAAGTAAAATTAATGTAAGTGCTGCAAATTATAATTCTCTTCCTAATTAATTTTGTAGTTTGACATAGTGTCATACAGGTCCTGGACCTTGTTGTTGGTTTATCCACCCATCCAGCTTTCTTCACATCTAGTTTCTTGGAAGAAAAATCTGGAGGATGTGGTTAAATGGAATGTACTAAGAATTTGCAATACATTGTTTTTCTTCTTAGTCCAAGTAATTTTAAGAATCTGAATCAATCTACTGCTTTGTTTAAATAAAGTCATACCAAATAGAAGTATAGGTTTATATTAACTGTGTTACAGTAAGGTTATACATTATTTATACCTATAGTAGCAGTAGACATACAGCTTCATTTGTACATGCATGCCATTAAGAGATCTGAGATGTGGCTTGCAGGTTCTGCATATCGCAGCTTATTTTGGTTTTTGAAACCTTTAGTAAATGGTCTCCATTTAATACAAACCTATTGGAAAGAAAGGAAATAGTAGCTTTCAAAAGAAAGGCAGAATATCCAAATATAGAATTCTTCTGAGAAACAGAAGGGGTACATTGATCTTTCACAGATTTTCATTTAGGTGTGGGATATTACTAAAGAGATTACCCACAGTACATACAGTATATACATAGACAATTTATTTGTATTTTATATATTATTTGCATAATAGTTTGTTTCAAATTACTGGTTTGTGATTATTAGGAGACAGAACATTAGGTATATCCTTTTTAATATCAAAGAGTAGTTGTGAAAGAAATATATTAGTGTGCCTCGTTCTGGTCTGACTACCTTTTCCCTTCTCACCTGTTTGTAATGTATCCCTTGATTTAAATTTAAAGGAAACCAATTTATTTTTATCAAAGACAGGGGTTGTTTTTCTTAGAAAAGTAGTTATGTTAATAAATAATGTTAATGTAAATATTTGAAGTGAGTACTGGACTGTGGTACTTGTTATTGCTCATTTATTTTATGAGAAGATACTTGTTTGGCTTAGTACCTGTACCATTAAAAAGGACATAATGCTAAGATGGTGTAAGTTGGAAGACAGAATAATTTAAGTATTAAAATTAACATATTTCAAAATTACTTCTGCAAGCATAAATTATCTTTCTCTTATATATGGTAACACACAATTTTAGTCTGTTAATAAACAGCAATAAACCAATATATATAAAAAAAGAGCAGAGGGAGGAAAAAAACTAAGTCCTCTTTCACTTATTGAACAGATTTTAAGGTGTTCTCTTAGGTAAATAATTTTCAATGCACTTTAATGAAATATTTTTTTTTAATTACTTGTGTTTTGAGATCTCATTCACTTATTTCAGGTCCATAGGAATTTAAATATTCCATGACCATAATTGTAAAAATTAAAAGGCATATCAGCTATTTCAACTCAGCAGTGACTTTACATAATAGTATACATATATAACTATATAAGTATAAATATATAAATGCTTTCATTATCAGTGAACTAAGATGCTTTGCAAGTTACATACTTCATAAATTGCATGTAAATGGCGTAATTCTGGTGACAGCTCTTTAATTATATATTTTATTGTATATAGATAGCAGAAAAGTAGGAAAAAATAGCCAAGTATTGTAATCAGTACCAAAAAAAACCCTCAAAAAACAAAAACCCAAACAAAACCAACCTGTAATAATTAAGAGTATTAGAAAATATGATCACTGAAAATTTTCCAGTCTTCCTTCACTTTCAGAAGTCGTAATTGTGTTTTCTCTTATTTACTTTGTATATTAAGACCTTTTGACCACTTAGTCTCAAATCTAACTAGGATATTTATTGGATGAAGAACATGTCAGCTGTAGAAACAGTTATTCCTGTTTTATTTTGTTGGTTTTTGTTGGTTTGTTGTTTGTTTTTTTTTTAACCCAGTACTGATTTGTATCGGTGATTTGATTTATTCCTGAGGTGACCATTTAACAAATTGGAAAAACTCTTAAAGTCAAAAAGCTGAAAGAGGAACACACAGAGGCAAGTTAAGCAAATAATCAAATTATAATAGGGCTTCCTTTTTAGCAAGAAAAGTGATTAAAATGTAGATATCATACAGAATATTTTGTGCTGAATCAAAAGGTGCAACATTCAAAACATTATGTTAGCCTGAGTTTTCTTTATATCTCCAATTTTTTTTATTCTTAACCTTTTTTTCTGTGGATCACACATATACAGAATGTGATTTAGCAAAAAAACTTTTATTCTGGAAAATAGTCTATGTCGCTTCCTATAATTTGCAGGAACCATAAAAAATAACTTGTATTTTAATTTAATAGGTATCTACAAAGGTAACCTCTGACTCAAAATGGTAATTTTTGTGTAGTGGTATTATTACCATGGACCTGCATGTTCACTCATTAGTGAAATTTGTAAGAAAGGAGAACAGCTTTTCCAGTTGACACACAGTGAAAAGATAATTTGCCTTATTTTCCAACAAGCATGGAAGCCAGTTGCCCAGATGGGATAAGAGAAAATTATGACCAGTTTCATTTTTTTAGGATATAAGTGATTTTAGGTACAGTTGGATTAGGTTCTAAAGGAGACATGCTATTTAAAAACAAAGCAAACTAAATAGCAAAAGGCTTTCTTGATGTCTTAATAGTACTTTGTAAGAAGTATTTTTAAACTTCTAATTTTTTTGCAGGTTTAGATCCTGTTAAGCATCTAGGAAAAACTCTGGAACAAATGGAGCCTTATCTTTTGGAGGTGAGTATTACTTAAAGGATACTCATACAATTAAAAAATGTCATAGGCAGAAAATTACTTAGTTGCTTTCAGAAATCAGGTGCTAACCTTTAGCTTATCTATGGCTTATCTATGAATATTGAATGTAAGCCTCTGATAGGCACTTTCAGTATGAAAAACATTCTTTCTAGAGGTAGTTCACAAATGGTGCCAGCATCTTTAAAACAAAACAAAGGCAAAAACCCTCATTATTAAGGGAACTCGTGTGTCAATATGATAAAGGTAAATAACTGCATGCAAGTTAGAGACATTTACAACAACGAATGGTGGTGGCTAAATCATAGGTGATCAAAACCTCCCCACAGATATTCCCACTTGAAGGTTTTCTGCTGGTTTTTTGCGGAGTGCGTACAGTAGGGCCTTTCAAAAATGGATTAAGAGGTTTATTGCAGAAGTTGTATGTAATTCTTTGCAAGGAGTTATTTAGTCCCAAAAGCAGTAAAATGCTTGTAAGCAGAGCCTAATAGATTTATGTTAAAAAAAAAAAAAAAGACAAAAACAAACAAACAAACCAAAAAACAAAACTTAAATGGGGAAAAAAAATAATGAAAAAATATTAGATCTTTTACACGAATCTTCATTGCATTTGAGTATCAAAGTTTCAAAGATCAGGCTCAATACAGTTTAAGAGTAACAACTTTGAAAATGTGATTACATATATTATTTGTGACAAAGTGAATTCACTGCAGTTCTTTGTCTTTGAGCCTGTTAAAACCCCACAATTACTTCCATATTTGTCTTTTAAGAGATTCTTTCTTTAACTTTTATCAGTTAAGTTTAACAGTTAAGCTGTCTAAATTTGCACAAAATTATTTTCTAAAAATACTGTTCAGCCTGGATTCGTAAAGCAGTTTTTCTGGAACAATTAAGGACATGGCAGACCTGCAGAAGAAAAAGTAATCAGAATTTGTCAGGAAATTTTAATTATTTTTTTTTGGTACTGAAAGAAAAGTTAAATGGAAATTGTATTTTAAAATGTGGGTTTAATTTAATTTTGTTAAACATTTATGTGAATGGAGAGATTAGGTGACAGGTATTGGACAAAGCTCAAGAGGAAGAATGAAGGTCTGTAACATTCAGATAGTCTTATCTGAAGAGATTGTTTTTGGCCTGTTCTTAGCTTGACATTTGTTACTTATGCTTCAGATCTGGAGAATCTGCCCAGAATCCTTCTTACCTCCCCTACACTCTGAAACTAGTCTTGCTTCACTTACACCTTTAGTTCATCTCAACTACACCTGTGATTCAAGAAGACCAAGGAGTGGGAAGGACAGGTGGTTTATCCTGCTCTAGAAGAAGGGAAAGAAGTGAAGCAGGGAAATAAATACCTTAGTAAATACTTGTACTATGGATAAAAAAAAAAGAAAAAAAAAGTGGCAAAGATATACAGTAGAAGTTCACAAAAATAAGTATACATTAACTATATATAAAATCTGTTCATTCTGTGTCATTAGCAGATGTTTTATTTCATGAGGTGATAATAAAGGCAGACTTAAAACAATAAATATTTGCTAAATCTAGGGATACCAGCAAGATACAAGAAAAATTAGAAGAGGAAGTGGAGTTACCCTTTCTGCAAAGTATAGATTGGTTTTCTACTGGAAAAGCAAGAAATAGAGAATGGGATCACTACTTCAAGCGTCAGTGGTCTTTTGGATTAGTTAGTATAGTCTAATTGAACCCTGAACTAACTTTGAATTAGAAGCTATGTTAACATAACTGTCTAATAATCCGCTGAGAACTAGAGTCCACAAGTTTCAGTTCACCACTTTTGAAGCTGGTTAGCCTGGTTCCAGGAGCCTGACTTCTAAGTTGGTATTGTATTGTGTGAACATGGTGTGCTGGGGTTTTCACTGCACACTACATTTGTGTCATAGGCCCACTCTGATATTAGCACACTGTATAATGCAAGCGAGTAATGTTACTGTGGAAAAGCAGTTTTACTGATATGTGAACTCATGGTCTGCATTGTACTGTAGAAATGACTACCAATAGAAAAATTCCAAGAAAGGTTGTTTGGAAGATCTATGGAGTCAGAAGTAAAAAAAAATACACAAAGAGTATTACAAACATTTAAGTGCTCCTTCCCAGTTTGTTGCTCTGCAGAGCACTTTCAGCAATATTTCTGTTTGTCAGAGTTGTTTCTTTAGAATTTTACTGTGTGACAGCTAAGAAAGGATAAAACGTAATAATGAAACAGTGAACAATATACTGTGTAACAGATTTAAGTATCAACTTTACTGTCATCTCACTTTCATAGGGGTCAGTCACATTTAAATTAATTAATATTTATGTGGATCTAGCTAAATAAGCCAAAAAAGAGGAAAGTACAGTACCTGCCTTATCAAAATTCAGGGTGCTAGCTCAGTGGGGCTGCAGATGGGACTGCTCACCTCTGTTGTAAGTCTTGGCTTTCCTTAAAACTGAGGCAACAAGTAGTGCAAATTTAGTTATGTTAATAGGGTATAATTAAAATAAGGCTTCTCTTTAGAGAAGCAGTTTTCTACATTTTATTTCACCTTCATTTTAAAATACAAATAATAAACTAAGAAGTCCTAAATACCTGGTATTTGGGGGAATTAAATGTATTTTTTCCTGATATTTGATGACTCAATAGTTGCTTACTTGGTTTCACTAACATTTCTACTGTCATGCTTTAAAACTTCTCAAAACTGCCATTTGCAGCTTTTATCTTTTATTGATGCAACAATAAACAGATCAACAACTTCATAGTTAAAGGTGTAGAAGTAGTAGGGCATTCTGACCCTACTTGGAATTGGGTGTCAGACCATTGTAGGGGAGACTACACAACTGATTATTTGTTCATGTACCTGTTTCTCGTGTATATGTATGCTATGAAAGTCGAAGTGCAAAGTTTTATTGGATACTTAGTTGTCTTTAAGGCCTAGTAAAACCAAATAATTAAGCATAAACTGAAGAGAAATGCTTCGATTTATGATGTGAAAAATACTCTTTTGTAAACCAATGAAATCATCAAAAGTTCTGTTAGACAGAATGTGAGTGCAAGGTGTTCGCACTTCTCAGTAAGGAGGAGAGGTACCATAGCAATGCAAACTCCATAATTCATTTTTAACATTCCACATCCCCAAAACTTCCACAGGTTTGTAAGCTCTGATATCTTTGATAGTGTTTTATTATCTAACCAGTAATTTTAAATGTCACAACAAATGCAATTTATTGTTCTTTGTTTGTTTGTTTGTTTGTTTTCTAATTTATGTTTTTTCTTATTCTTGTAGGATTCTCTTTTGTGTTCTCTTTAGACTTCTGAATTTACTTTACATAGTTTTATTCAGCTATGTGCAGGGTTTTTCATTACAGTGTTTTCCCTGCTGTGGCGTGCAAGTTTTTAAGAATTTTTGCAGTTCTGTTAAAAATGAATTAATTAATGTTCTGCATGTTCTTAAGTTTTTTTTTATTGAAAACTACTTTATATCTTCATAAGTTCAGAGTCCAGAAAAATGTGAATGTTGAATGTAAGAAAGTCTTTGATATTGAACCACAATATATATGTCATAAGGAGTTATTTGGAATTGGTAGGGAGTACCCTGCTTTACATTTTAGTATACTTTCTTAAAGTTCAGCTCCTTGATACTGCAGATCAGAGGAGCTAGGACTTTACTTACTTCTTTTTATTCTAAAAGTTTACCTTAGGGAACAGGCAATAAAATAAAAATCAACTTGTATTACTGTAATTTGTCTTTTTGACATAAGTAAGCATGAAGTGACTCTTTTATTTTTAGAAAGTACTATATATACTATATATTTGTATATATAAATAAAATATATTTAAAATATCTTACTGAAACATTATAAGAGACATGTCAGTGTTAATTGGAAAAAAAACAAAGAAACCCACAAACCATCCCTGATTTCATCCACTACATTATTTAACTTTGGAAAAATATATTGTCTCGTAAATTTTCAGTCTTCTGATTTAGTTTATATGTACAGTAGAAATTATAGTAAATACTGATGTAAGTGAGGTGGTTTTGCTGCTGTGGCAACAGAAAAATAGAGTATGGAGTGGGAAAAACTTTGATTTAACTTTGCAATTTTATTTCTGACTTTATAGACAGAAGATTGAATTTATGAGTAGAGTGATAATCTGCAGTCCATACTTTTATCAAGGGTTAATTTTACTGACTCAAGACATTAGCATTGTGGAAAAAAAGAGTTCTTGAATTTGAGGGTTTTTTTTCTGAATTACAGGTCTTTGATTAATTATTGATTAACGGTTGCCACATAATTACTAAATTATTAAACTGCTCTCATGTCCCACTGTTTCCTATATACCAGGACCCAGGCTTTTTGCATTTTGCAATTCGTTGGCAACTTGCCAAATCTTGGACATTCTCACACTTTCTTTATAATTTATTAATAGAATGTCAAATGCATATTACGGTTTTATTTGTCTGTATTTCTGTCTCTGCTAATAGACAATAATAAAATTTATATTTTTCCCTTAGAATCTGATGAGTACTTGATATAAAGAGCATTTCTGTAATTGTATTTACTAAGTGTTACAATTTCTCTCTTGAAATAAAGTCTTCAGTTGAAGTAGGAAACATAATTCATATGGTTTGATTACTAAACTGAAATGAGGAAATAAGTTTTAATTCTTGTGTCCCAACACTCCCCAAGTCAAACTGCATCCTGTGGACCAGGATGGTGAAGTCCCCCCCCACTGTATGTGAATATCAGGTTCGTGACCACCTGAGGAACCTAAATATACATAAGTCCATGGAACCTGATGATGTTCATCCCAGAGTCCTGAAAGAATTGACTGATGTAGTCACCAAGCCACTTGCCATAATATTCGAAAAGTCTTGGCAGTCAGGCGAAGTCCCTGGGGACTGGAAGAAGGAACATATTATACCCATTTTTTAAAAAGGGTAGAAAGGAGGACCCTGAAAACTATCACCCTGTCAGCCTCTGTGCCTGGGAAGATCATGGAGCAGATTCTCCTAGATGGTCTAACAGAACTAGAAGAAAGCAGTGGGGTGATGAAAACAGCAAACATGGATTCATCAAGGGCAGGTCCTGCCTGACAAATCTAGTGGCTTTCTATGATAAGGTGACTACATCCATGGATAAAGGACGACCTGTTGATGTGATCTATCTGGATTTCTGCAAGGCTTTTGACTTGGTCCCCCACAACATCCTACTCACCAAGTTGGAGAGGTATGGATTTGATGGGTGGACTGTTGAGTGGATAAGGAATTGGCTGGATAGTCACATCCAGAGGGTGGTGGTCAATGGCTTGATGTCCAGATGGAGAACAGTGACAAGTGGCATCCCTCAGGGGTCTGTATTGGGACCTGTATTGTTTAATATCTTCATTAATGATATTGACAAGGGATTGAGAGCACCATCAGCAAGTGTGCAGATGACACCAAGCTGAGTGGTGCTGTTGAA
>JANHGL010015058.1:28437-40174 GCA_024611195.1 Ceyx melanurus | reverse complement strand
TCCACCAGGACCCCCAGGTCTCTTTCTCCAGAGCTGCTCTCTAGTACATCAGCCCCCAGCCTGTATTGATACATGGATATCATTCATATCACCATGTCTATGCATGCTTACTCAGGGGATAGGACCAAACAGTGCAAACTCTCTATTATGTTACATAAGTACCCAGTGAATGCCCATGCAATTCAGTTGCTCAGAACACTCGAGAAATTGCCACCACAGCTGGTCGGTCTGAGTGGCAGACCAGGTGATCAGCAGTTTTCTGCTGTCCAGGTAAGCTTTCCATAGCTAGGATATCTCTGGGACCAGTAGCCCCGTGGCTTTTGGCTTCCGGCATCTCTTGCGAGGGAGGTGGGGACAGGTGGGGGCGGAGCCACACTCACCACAGGAAATTTATATGCCCCAAGAGCACCTGACAAACTCAAGCAGAAAGCCAGGTGAGTCTTCGGGGTGTTTGCCCTTGCACTGTGAAGTCAGTTACTTCCAAAGGTCTAGCCATGGTTGCAACCCAGGCAAAGGCTGTGGCTAGGAAAACTGTGGGCATCCAGACTGAGGCCCCATGCAAGCATGTGGGTGTCCAGACCCCTGGCTGTGGAGAATGCAGGACCCTGGCTCTTGTAATGGAGGGTGTTGGAGATGACACCTGTGCCAGATGTGAACAGGTAAATAATATGCTCAGCATGGTGGCTGAGCAAAAGGATGAAATTAAAAGACTAAGAACTGTATGGGATTGTGAAAGGGAGATAGACTGGTGGAGCCAGACTATACCATCCCAGAAGGAAGGGCAGCAAGTGAGGGCGGCACAAGAACTAGATTATTCCATTTCCTTAATAGGCAAACTTCTGATGTTATGATGATATTTAAAAAATATTGCTGACTTTGTTAAATGAACATTAAGAATCTGTTCCACAAGCTCCTGAATATCCTGGAGAGGGGCTGTTTTCAAGGGCCTCTAGTGAAAGGACAAGGGGTAATGGGTTTAAATTAGACTAGATTTAGACTAGGTATCTGGGAGAAGTATTTTACCTTGAGGTTGGTAGAACAGTGGAATAGGCTCCCCAGGGAGGTGGTTGAGGCAACTTCCCTGGAGATAATCCAGGTGAGGTTGGACAAGGCTCTGAGCAGCCTGGTCTAGTTAAGGGTGTCCCTGCTCACTGTATGGGGACTGAACTAGATGACCTTTGGAGGCCCCTTCCAGCCCTAACCATTCTATGATTCTTTGATGCAATGCAAATTGATTATTTTATGATGGACATTACAAATTAGCCAGTGAAGGCAGTCAATTTAATTAAAAGGCACTTAAAAGAAGGAAATGGTAGCACTTTAGCACTTTACATTGCCACTATACAGTATGTATATTTCTATAAAATCACATTTCATGGATAGAACTAGAAGATTTTTTTTAAATTATTATTATTATTTTGACTCTTGTATCCATAATCCATCTTAAGATCTATTTCAATTATAGTTTTTTGTTCCTGCTTTATTATTTTCTATAGTCATATCTGAAGGGTTGGGGCTATCAGGCAGCCCTCTAGGTAATGGCCCCTCTTAGAGCATAGCATTAGTGTTTGCAGTGCCTATAAAACTCCCGTTGAGCACCTTTAAAGCCAGCAGAGCTAAATTTCATCTGATAGGTAATGACCTTTTTGTAATTTAGTCTTTCCTAAGAATGTCCAAATGCACTGCTTTAACTAAACTGGATACTTTTTCTGTCCAGTGAAGTCAGGTATCAATGTAAATATTGAGCTCTTATTGTAGACTTCAGATGCATACTATAGTTTTCTGCCTTATTTTCCCACTTTTTTTCTTAATATTTTAAGTTGACTAGTAAACTTTTGAAATAGCAATATGTTTTATTTTCCAAAGGAAAGGAAAATGAAAAAAAAATTAAAAATCTGTATTAAAATTTTATTTGTTATTTTTAATATTTCCCATTTTGTTTAACAAATTATGAGATCTAATTATTGAAAAGCAGAGAATGCAGAGGGTCAAACTTAGGTGACTTTCTGAGTGTTTTTCACTGTATGTTAGTGTTCTTTTTTATAGGATTTTTGCATGGAAATTCTATAGATGGTATGCTAATTTGTAAGCTAAAAGAATATTCAGCAGTTTCTAATGCATATTTAAGGATTGCCAAAGGCTAAATATTTATCAACTTTTTATACTGATTTATTTGGCTTTATCATCTTTTTTGTGTGAATTTAGTATTTACAAAGCCTGCAGTAAAATGCCTATCCTAGACACTATATGAAATTTGATACCTTTGAGCAGAAAATTAATTGATAGAATCTGCAGTTAGAGTGTGCAGTGATGATTGGTTAAGGGTTATGGATAAATTCTGCATAATTCGTACCACATTTAGACAAAGACAAGTAGTATTAGCCAAACTAGTTATCCCAAGGTCAGCATGCTCTGCTGATTATGCTGTCTTGGAATATCAGATGGAAGGCAGTAGGAGTTCTGATTGCTCTGAAATTAAAAAAAATAAAATAAAATGTATATATGCTGTAATTATGTGACTTGGTGAAAATGCAAAGAAACAGAGTTTTGGAAGACTGCTCAGTATGCACTCTACCTATGTATTTTGCTTTAAAAGGCATGATTGGCTACTTTTTCCTAGGCCTAAGAAAGCATTTTGGAAGAAGAGAAGGTACAGTAAATTATTTTCATTCCTTGTCAAGAAATTATTTGTTGTACAAATCTTGGGAAGTGTTCTTTCCTGTGTCTCAAAACTCATCATGCCAAAGTGTGCTAAGTGTAATGGAAGGGATAGTCTTTTTGAGATGAATGGAAAGATTTTTTTAATTTTTTTTTTTTCATAGACTGCATTTATTCAAGGTTTCACAAAGTTTAAAAATATTTTCTAAGTCTTTTGTTCTGTTTCAACTGTTTAGTGACAGTGTTGATTACCAAATTGTTAACGTTGTTTGCTTAATTATTTCATGATGTTTGTCTTGAGCAGAGGGAATCTTCAGGTACACTTACGGTCAATAGCTGTTCTTGTGAGGTAATCTGCAGTGATGACGATAATTTTCCTTCATCAGAAGAGGACGAACCACAGAAAATCATTCCAGTCATATGGAAGTCTTTGAAATATAATTCTTCGGATTTTAGTGAGTATAGCACAGCTTTCATTAGAAAAGTAGTATTATTTCAAGTGTATGCTGTTTATTGCTAGAAGAATGCTTCTGAAATTAATGTTCATGACCTTTAATAACCAGTCTGAAAAAAAAAGAGATCCTACTACAATGCAGTATTCTCATAAGAGTCAATAGATAGGATCAATACTAATGAAGCATTTAAAGTTATTTTACAGAAGGAGCGTAACCCCTTTTCCTTTCAGAAAACACACATTAACGTGTTTTGCTTGCCTGAATGAAATTAATATAATCATTTGAGTAGAGGGATATTGTTTTATTTAGAAGGTCTAACCATATCTGTACTCAAACTACTGTTTTTAAACTGAGGATAGAAAAGCAAACTCTAAAATGGAGTACAAATGACAAACATTCAACTTGCTTACAGAATATATTAATTTGTCCCCACCAAATCAAACTCAGAGTGACATGCATGATCAAGTTTAGCAGCTTAGAAAGTTAGACTTATAGGTGAGTTGCAGTAACTAATATTCCTGATACTAGCACAGCCTCAGACATTTGTGATTAATGCAAGATAAACCTGAGTTCAAAGATTGGTACCTCATGGAAATACCACAGTATCACTGTTACTCTACACCCAGACATTAGTAATCTTTTATTGAAAACCAAGCTTCATAGTCTATAAATATGTTAAGGGTGAGTGTATGGAGGAGGGAGCCAGACTCTTCTCAATGTCATACAATGAGAGGACAAGAGGCAATGGGTGTAAGTTGGAGCACATGAGGATTAGGGTAAACACAAGGCAAAACTTTTTCCCAGTGAGGGTGACAGAGCTCTGGAACGGGCTGCCCAAGGAGGTTGTGGAGTCTCCTTCTCTGGAGACACTTAAGAGCCGCCTGGGTGACTTAGTCTAGGTGATCTTGCTCTGGCAGGGGGGTTGGACTAGATGATCTTCTAGGTCCCTTCCAACCCATAACATTCTGTGATTCTGTGATAGTGTGACAGGGTTTGATATCAGATGGTATTTAAGTTCTTGAATGTGATTAAATGGGATGCTGAAACTGTTAAAAGACATGTATTTTCTAAAATATTAGAACCAGGTTAACTACCTCACTTCCATTACAATTTGTCATCTAAGTTTGAAAATCTGTTCCTATGTCACTTAGATACTTTTGAAAATTTTAACTTCTCAGTGTCATGTCTGATGCCAAATCTGTATCAAAACAGATATAGAAATTGTAATGGGTAAATGGAAAGAAGGAGAGAAAGTACTGAAATTCTCAGCTAAATACTACTTGCAGACATATTTTCTGAAAGCAGTTTTGGAGAAGGATTGTGAAGTTGCATTTGGAAGCTTTGTAACTGGTACAGAGAAGTTTTTGGTTTAAATCTGTTTATCATTAAATATTTTTTGAAGATATTTTTACAATTTGTGAATTTTATTTTTTTTTTTTCTGTAAAAGTTATTTTTACATAAACAATGTAAAATATATTTTAGGTTAATCTGAAATCTTTTATTATTATAATCATGGTGCTGTTCTTCATTTCCCATAGCTAAGACATCTGGAAGTTCAGGAAAATCCCTGAGTGGTTATCAGTGGTTTTCAGGTATTGCTGTCCACATCCTTCCATCAAAAGGCAAAAATGCTCAAGAGGCAGCAAGGGAAGCATTTTCTTCTCTCCGAGGTGCTTTATTCAGTTAATGAATAACCTACTGTTAACTGTACTGTTTCTAATACGGTATTAAGTAAGAATCTGTATTGTCATATTGTTTTATAGCTTTAAATGTTGTGGTTGTCTGTTTGCCACCTTATTTTGCATTTGTTTGGAATCACTGATATCAAGACTGCTACGTTTAATATTGAACATATTATAATTTGACTGCTTATGAAGACCCTAAAAAGACAGAGTAAGTGTTCATATCACTGTAACAACACTATTTCCACAATATTTACTCACTTTATAAGTTGCTTTATAGCTTTCTTCACATATATGCATTCTGCGTGTGTGTGTATGTGCATGTATGCTATAGATTCTGTCTACTTGCTAAAGCTAGCTATTAGCTGCTATAATTTTAAAACAAGTTTTCTAGGAAGGTGTACATTTTGGCATCTAGGATTCGGTCAGTAGCAGTAAATCTCATTTATATTCTTAATGTAAAGGAGAAATTGCTATCTTGAGAACCATTAAATTCAGGTTCCTTACTATCCATGCCATACAAAATACCGACATATAAAAATAAAATGTTTGAATTTTTGTTTCATACACTTATTTTTTTCCATTTTGAATGTTAAGTAAAACATGCATATACATGCTTCTTTTCATGAATAAAAATGGAAATAATTTTTAGTATCTAAATAGGTAGGCTCATATTCATGTTCATTAATTTGCGTGATGCATTGCTCTATAACAGCTTACAGTTTTCACATGCAACTGAGTATTCATGATTGATTATAGGGTGATGAAGCAACCCTTTAATTTTTTTTCAGAAGCAAAAATGTTATACTTTGTAGAAGGCCATTAAGCTAGTTTTTGATAGCTTAGAAATCAGCAAGGTGGATGTGATCAAACTTTTAGTAAAAGTATATAGTCTTCAGTGTAAATCTGGGTATAATCTGTAAATTGAAGTAAAAGTGTTGTGGAATGTTTATTTTGTTCTCGCTATATTTGAATGGAAATTGCCTCTGATTATTTTTTGACATATTTTGTCTCTGACTAGTGCAGTAGCCTACTGCATTCAGCAAATTACTTACATTAACTGTGTTATAGTTAGAAAAAAATGGGGGCAGTTTTCTGATCCTTGATAGAAAACGTCAGTACTCACATTTCCTTCCATATATTTTTTTTTTTTGGAAATGGGTGTGGAGGACTGAATGAATTATGGTTCTGTTCATGGTAGAAGAAACAATTTGTTTTTGAGAATGCAACTAATCTTGAAATATGCACAAGGCTTTTTCAGACTGCTGTACTTACGATCAGTACAGCAGTTCAGTCTTCAGTGCTGTGAGAAGGGAAGAGGAAGAGTCCTTTTAACCTCTCATGGGTTAACTGATTGAAACACCTCTAAGGAGGATATGTGCTGCCAAAAGGATTCAGAAATTGAAATTTATTACTAGACATTATGAAAATGTTTTTTCCGTAAAGTCAGTGGAATTCCCCTGTGAAGCCAAGAGCAGGAGAGAATGCAGTACATTACCATTTACATTTATATCCTTAAACTTTTTGTTAAACTTTTCTTTAGATAAGATTGGAAGTTGACAAAGATTGCAGTGCTTCATATATTAAACATCTCTGGTGCAGCTGCACCATGGCAAAGCTCCATAGGCCTGAAGGGAACCACATAGGGTTTTATTACATGAAAATTTAGTCTAAAATGCTACTTCTTGTAGACTGTTGGATACTGTCTTTCGTGTCCATCAGCCTAAATATCCTGGACAACTGATTAAAAAAACTAAATCTGTGCTTTAGCCGATGTTGTCTTTTGGGTCACTTCTTTTTGGCAGTTCTCCTTGAGTAGAAGTCTCACCTGATCATATTTTATAAATAATTCAGAACAGTGAATGGCTTGAAATTCAACAGAAAGGCTGTATGATTTCCCTGCACATATATTCTGGAGATGTGCTGTGTAAGAGTCCTCTCCTTGGGAAACAGAATTTATGAAGAACCTGCACGGTGCATTGTTAACTAGTTCACCATTTGTATGTCTCTCTGGAGACATTCAAAACCCACCTGGACGTGTTCCAGTATGACCTATTCCAGGTGATCTTGCTCTGACTTAGGGGTTGGACTAGATGATCTTTGGAGGTCCCTTCCAATCCCTGACATGCTGTGATTCTGTGATCATTTATGCCTTTCTGATAGATGGAGTGCTCTGAGACATCAGTTTTATTCTGCTTACAAGCTAGGGAGAAATCATTTCCCATCACTTCTCTAATTCCTGCAGAGGAAAAGGGGACTGTGCTTCTAGTTACAGAAGATTTTTTTAAAATAAAGCTTGAAATTATTAATTTATCCAAATCTCTTTGCGTTCAATATGCTGTAATGCTGTTACATATCCGCAAATTCATTAGTTGGCTTACTATTTATATTTAGACCTGGATGAATAATTCAGTTTGGTTGGACTTTTTCCTCTCCTGTATTCCATATAAAGCTGCAGAACTTTTAACTGCAGGTCAAAACTTTCTTCTTGACTAAAATGGTAGTTGGAAACTTGAAAAATGTGCTTGTTTCCTCTGTGACTGATGACATAGCATCTGGTATTGTTAGTGATTTCTATCAGACAGCATTCAAATACATTTGTATATCTGGACAGAATTATTATTGTGTGCTAATTTCTCAGCCAATATTTCTGGATATATTTCAATATATCTTGACCTCAGAGGACTTCTGTGTCAATTGGTATATAATCTCTCATAGCACTTAGCACACACTTCCTTTTCTGTCAGTGAGAATTCCTTTCCTTGAATTGCCAACACTAATGGTGGTTGGCCTAAATAAAGCTGAGACATTTAGTGTAAAGTTCAGTGTTGGTGTGATCAAGCTAACCTTAATGTAAGTGTGCTAACTCCTGTATTGTCTTTAAAAGCCCAGGAAAGTTTTATAGAAAAGGTATTTGTTTCTTACTAAGGCAACAGCCAACAGAGATTTCATTATACTCTTGTACTTCTCCAGTTGAACACAAATACATAGATATACTCAGATAAACACTAACATTAAAAACAGGATCCCCAAAGTTACACTGAGGAGAGCTTTACGTGTATCATTTCAGTTAGATCACACGGCACTCTGTTGTTACATATGTTCCACATGCAGAGAATATATTGTCTTCATTTAGGTACTATTGCTCATGACTCATAAAACGTCCACACTTCAGAGCTGATTCACATATCTTGTTGTAGTATTGAGTATGTAAAAATAATACAGAAGTGCTATGATTGGAATTTTCTGAGCATATACATTCAGATGATCTTCTCAGCATCTTTTCTTACTGTCTGCTTGATCTTTTCTCTCATCTTTTCTTCATTTCTCCTGTGGCCACTTCTGTTTCCTATTGTCTGGCTTGCCATTTGTAACTCTTTGTTTATGTGAAGATTATTATTGCAGTGAGGGTTTTTAAAAACAGCTTAGACAACCATCCCTCTGGAATAGCATATAAATATTTGTGAAGAGGGTGATGCACTAAAGGACCTCTTATTGTCCCTTCCAGTCCCGTACTTTTGTGATTCAAAGTCCTTTATAGATTACAATCTGTCACATACTGAAAATAATAATAATAATAATTAAAAAATCTAATAAAACAGATAAAAGGAATTTGGACTATAACGTATCTACGTGCACTAATACATGACATGTTTTCTTGGGGCAAGAATTCACCACTGCTGAGTGTGGATAAAATTTATTTGTATTCTGTGTCTGTATATTTGGAAAACTAACATGAGAAAGAATTTAATGAAAAAAGTAGTTATTACATGGAGAAAGGTAGTATGTTGCAAAGCGTTTAATCAAGTTTAGACAATTGTTAGGTTATTACCAATTGGTTTTGCTGAACAAAACCAGGGTACCTATGCTGCCTTTCTACACACATTGAAAATATTTTGTCTCTAACAGCTATATTATTTTTATCCTGCAGCTAATATGACTTCAGAGGGATTGAAAATGAAGGATATTATTTTGGTTCATCTGTATATGAAGAACATGAAAGATTTCAATGTTATAAATTCAGTTTATGTGACAGAATTTGATTTGTGTCCACCAGCAAGGTAGGATTAGACTACTGCTGTAGTATATTTATGATACACCGTAATATACTGAGTTATTGTTACCATATTTATGAAGCTTTTCTTCTAATGTGCCTCACAGAAGTAGACTTTTTCTGCATTTTGGCGTAATCACATCAGGGTTGCTCAACTCAAGAAACACTGGGGTTGGAAATTCTTGCCTTAATATATACCATAAGGTTTATAAATTCTGCCCTCTCACACATGGATTTATAGAAAAATGCATTTTTACAAGTCTCAGTTGTTTTCTGGGACTTGAATGAACTGACAACTATTTTGTATTGGTGGGATTTTATTCGCTTGTCTGTTTTGTTTGCCTCTCTTAGCCTGCTGGCAAGGCTTCACTGAATGCAGCCCAGAATATTATTAGAAGGGCACAGTATTGTCACAAGAGCACAGTGCTGGCTCATGTTCAACTTGTTGTCCATCAGGAACCTCCAGGTCCTTTCCTACAAAACTGCTTTCAAGCCAGTTGGCCGCTAGAATATACTGGATCATGGCTTTGTTCCCCCCCAGGTGCAGGATTTTAAAATTCTTGTTGAACTTCATTAACTTCCTGGGTACAAACCTCTGGTGTATCAGTCCTTCCACCTAGTTTGTATCATCTGCAAACTTGCCACTCTCCCAATCATCCGCAGTATTAATGAAGTTGCCGAACAAGATTGAGCCCAGTATAGACTTCTGGAGTACACCACTATTTACTGACCACCTGCAAGGCTTTGTGCCACTGTCTCCACCCTCTAGGTCTGACCATTCATCTAGTTTTTAACCCACACCACTGCTCATTCAGTCTGTACATGATGAACAGCTATCTTATGAGGATGAGACAGTGTCAAAAGCCTTACTGAAGCCTTCCTAGCAATGATTACATCTTTCTAAATGCGATGAAGTTTGGAATTTTACAGGTCCCTGTTACAAACCTTATTCACCTTGGTCTTTTCATTTTGTTAAATTGAAAAGCAAAATTATTAGCTGAGGAGGTGCTCAAGATACACGTAATGAGATTCAGGGGGTTATTTCAAGACAGTACCAATATATACTTGCTCTGTTCTTTTTCCTGCCTCGCTTAAAAGGACTTGATTGTGGCTGAAGATGAATACTAAACGAGATGTATCTTTGGCTTGACCCGGTGTTGTTGTTCTTAATGTCTTGTGTTTCCATAAGATAATGATTCTTACTGGGTAGATTAGCTGCACTTACGTATCCAGTAAGAATGGAAAGATGAAAATAGATTATTCTGAAATTCTGAATACTTTGATGCTAACACTTTCATTCATAGACCCTGAAACCATAGCTTTTTCATATCTCTTGTACAGAATCTTCAACACTCCATCCAAGTCGACTTCTGATATAGTGAAACTTCTTGATGGTCTGGGAATGCAGCATGTAATTCCTGTCTTATTTGGATGAGGTTTTTTAGTTTGGGTTTTATTTTTCATTGGAAATTGGATAACAAACACCTAGCACATTAAATTTTTGTTCTGTTTTTCTAAAGTTGTTCATTAAAGCTTATTTTCCATTTGAAAGTTCTTTATTGCCTTTGTCATAAGGGCTTATTTCTTACTACAGTAATTCATGTTGTTAAGCATCTGAGAAAATATGCTCAGTATGCAGAACTGCTATAGCTTGATAAATTCAGAATGTATCAAAGGTTAATTCAGGTTGGAAAGTACCTCTGAAGGTCATCTAGTCCAATTTCCTGTGCATTGCAGGGTCAAGTATGAGCTCAGACCCTATGTCTTGGTCACATTTTTAAAACAAACTGTTTAGCAGTTTTATAATGTAAAATTGTACTCATTACAGAACATGAAGTGTAGTGTAGACATGTGAATTTTAAGTGTTTCATGAGAAACAGTTAAAAGGCATTGTTAAAATCATGTATTTCATAATAAAATCATGTTCTGCACTGTCTTGAGTGTCAGAAAAGACTAAAAGAGAGCAGGAAGAGATTTCTTGGAGATGCTCAATATAAACAAGGATTACTAAATCAAAGAGAGATGGAGTGTGGTTGTGTGTGCCTTCAGAGGAGGGATCTAGTCCCACCTGTAAACTACACAAATGTAATCTCTATGCCTATATATCTTAAGTTATCTCTATGAGACTTCAGATTTAGCTTCCTTCATGTCTGATGCTGCTGCATGTTTTAAGCCTCCAGATTTTCACAGCCAGACGCATAGTCTACCGTCACTAAAATAACAGGTAGAAAGATGAGGAAGTTACATGGAAAAGGTCTTTTTATTATTATTTTTTATGAAACAAAGAGATTTATGTTGCATTTTGTCCAGAAGAAAAAATTTATAGCAGTTTGTATGACTGCATTATTGTATTATGCACAGAGACCTGTTGGTGGGAGTTCTCACAAGCAATATGCTGGAAGCACTGACTCAAGGGTGTGGATCTGCACTAAATTTGCAAAATTGACTTAAAAATTTACCAACCCAAGCAGAAAATCCATTCATCTATGCTTATGATGATTGTAATGAAATAAAACCAACCCAACCCTGTATTTGCATGTGGGAGGAGGGGAGGAAAACAATTTTTTTGGAAGAAATAAGCAAGATGAGAATAATTTTGTAAAGTTATATGTCACATGATATGTAAAGTGAACAAGTAATTTTTTGTTGGATTCCTGCTGGGAGCTAAATGACTTTTTTATGCATGGACTGAAAATACAATTATTTTTTTGGTTTTAAATTTAATTCCCCACACACATCCTTTGCTTTTTCACTGACCACAAGCAACTGTCTGTCTGTCCACCAGGCACTCTTCCAATGACAGGACGAGACAATGGGTGCAAGTTGGAGCACAGGAGGTTTAGGGTCAACACAAGAAAGAACTTTTTCCCAGTGAGGGTGACAGAGC
>JANHGL010015058.1:22500-28337 GCA_024611195.1 Ceyx melanurus | reverse complement strand
TGACTTGGTCTAGGTGATCCTGCTCAGGCAGGGGGGTTGGACTAGATGATCTTCTAGGTCCCTTCCAACCCCTAATAACTATGATTCTATGATTCCTTGGAGTAAACAAAAGTGAACTTTTTAAATGAGTGCTTGAGCAGATTTTCAGTGCTCTCATAAATGTGTGTCTGTCATGCAACTTGAAGTATAACAGAAAAATATGCAGTGTTTCATGATAACACATGAGAAGGGTGTCAAGGGTCAATAACTGCTGCTTTTTAGAAACCTGAATCTCTTGTCCAACCATTGGAAGAAGATCAGTGTAAAATGTGTGGAGGTAAGAATATGACAGTGATAGGCTGAGTCTGAAGTCTGTTTAGCAACTACATGGCATTTCCCAAGTTGTGTGGTCAAGGGTTTTTTAATAAAAGAACTCATGTATTCTTAACGTAACGCACATCTTAAAAATAGCCAAGTGGAAGTGAGCCATTGGCTATGGTGCTGGTTTCTCCTTGGTTATGGAAATTAGCTTGCTGAAAGTCTTAAGTTGATCATTATTTGGAGAGGAGATAACAATGTTAGGGACAGCAGGTAATAGTGATACCATAGATTTTGGTTTATGTTCCTGACAAAATTTGATAATATAGCACCCAAATGAAAAAAACATGGAAAATAAATACTGAAATCTGGTGCAAGCTTTCTGTTTGAAAAGATTATTGTATTGTGTTTTCAGAGTATGTGTGGAAACTTTGTTACCTGATGGAGTTCTGTTCAGCATTGACTGCCTTGCACATAAGTGTGACGTTGCAATGGATGATGTGCTATGTGATGAAAAACTGGTCATGCATGTACAGAGCATTTCCCACTGGGCACCTGCTAGCATAGGACCTTACAGTCAGTCCATCAAGGTATGGAATCTTTGTTACTTCATGTGAACCACATCAGTTTACTGAACTGAGTACAGTCATAAAGTCTGCTTCTCTCCCATCTGAATGTGCAAAAGAAAATGTGTAAAAAAAATTAAAAATGATCATTTTAAGTATATATTTTTTTAAGGACAAAACTGAAACTTAACCCTCATCAGTCTTTCATTTGTGATCATAAAACAGATGAAATTATTCTTTGCAGAGTATTTCAAGAACAGCCTACTTTTATTGTGTGTTAAAATTAGACATGATGTTTGTGTTGCATATACACTTTTATAAAGTACCTAGAATATAAACACAATTTATTAACATCTGAGGATATCTGAAATTCGGCTGTTTAAAGCAAGCAAGTTGCAACATTTTTATAAGTAGGTTTATCTTAAAATGTTTATTTAATGAAATTCTCTTGAGGCTCTTGGTACTGATTAAACATTTAAAAGTACAGCAAGGTTGAAAAACTGTTCTTTTTTCAAGTTAATAGCAAACTGAATAGAATATTACATATTATTTAAAAGTATGAAAAGAAGGCAGTACATTGTTGTGGAAAAGTGAACCAGAATTTTATAAAAAGCTTTTTTCCCATGATGGTACCCCTTGCCATCTAGTACCATTCTGACAATTGATGTAGTGTCTCACCTTTTCTGTTGAAAAAAAATGTCTGTATCCCTTTCTTACCAGTATTTATTTTGTGTAGTACTTTGTTCAATCTGAATTACTGTATTGTGCAAACTGATTTAAGCAGCATGTTATGACATCTGTTTAAAATTGACATCTGTTTAAATTTCATGAAACGTCTCTGATTCTGCAAACTCATGGTACTCACCATAGAATTGTACCTCATTTTGTCTTTGTACCATTTTATGTAAAATTTCAGGCATAGTGTTTTGCTTCAGAAGCTTCTGTGGAATTTTCATTTCCAGGAGGCAGTGTTGGTAGAAAACTAATTAATCTGTTTATAGCAGGATGGGTTCTTATCATATGTGTGTATCCATTTTAAGAAATCAGAAGTTAGTTTCTTAAAGTTTCTTCCATTCAGTCTTACACCTTGACAGTCATAATTGCATCATATCATGCATAGTCCTCAAAGATCAAACTTAATAAGCTTTGCATGTTTGTATTTGGATAAATTTATCTAATATATCATTGCAATTAATCTATTGTACTGTCTTGGAACTGGCACAGACTGGCATAGACTCTGACTTTTTGATAATATATTTCTATTCTGCAGACCTTGATCCAGTAAATATTAAAATATTTTTATTTATTTATTTCAGTAAATGTGCTTTATATATGTTTGGGTTTTTTTTCTAAAATAGCATATAAAAGATACAGTCTATAAGACCTTTTAATAAGAATACATCATAGAGGAATGCCTAAGTGCATATGCAATGTATTTGCATTTGAAAATTTATTAATGTAAGATATTGATCTTGTGTCTTACTAAATGTGAATTTTCCAAGATAAGAATCTTCTTCAGGTGGTTTTTCAGATCTTTTTTATACTACCCAATGGCAGGTATTAAGTTTTTCAGGTCACCAGTGGAGGTAAAGCATTTCAATATATTTTAGGAATAAAATACATTTTCCAGAGTAAATTAAAGGAAGGGACAAAGGTGTATTTCTTTATTTATTTTTATAATCAACAAAAATTATTTGAAATTATAGTAATTGTTTGATGATTAAATATTGATCAGTTTTATATGTTTGAGGAACAGAAGCTTAATGATCTTAAAAGATTAAAGGGTTATCACATTTTTGTTTGTAGATTTTGCTTATCATTTTCTTGACAACAAATTGGACAGTTAAATTGTCTTTTCTACTTTCAGTAACATATTTTGTGGACATGCGCATTTTAGCATAGTGGTTTGCTCAATTCAGAATAGATCAAGGGCTGTACTACTCAGGGTATTGCAAGTTAGGTTTGATGTACTCTGGCATGTAAGAGCAGAGCTGGCAGCAGAAAGGTGTAGGTAGTTAATGCAAACTGTGTAATTCACACTTGAAGCTCAACAAATCATTCAGGAGAGCATCACTTGTGTTCTCTAGGGACCTTGCAGGACCCTGCCAACAGTGCTATGAGGACAAAAAATAAAAATTTGGAATTTACTATGAAAATGTCCTGACCTCAGACTGATAGACACCAAACAAGAGTGGTAGAATGAAATAGTGATTATTTTTTTTAAGTATTTATAGCAAAATCAAACAATATTTATCTTTTGAGATTAATATTCTTTAAAAATAATTTCAGTGTTTCTACTTGTAAGAAGTAAACATATACTATTGTAAGGTACAGTAGGACTGACTTTCTTATAATTAAGAAACCCCAAGTTCATTTAATATATTTTTCTTGGTCCAATTGTTTTATTGTTGCAGAAACCTCATGTCTATGTCAGCAACTGGAATGTAATTAAAATTACAAACTTTTTGTAAAGGCTATGCTGTCAGTAATGTGTAACAAATGTTCTGATTATGTCCTTTTAATACTAGTACCACAGACTATCTATGCTACTTAGTGTGGGAGTATGTGATGACACATGGCTTGCCTCCCTTCAGAGATTTGCTGTGCAGTGGGTGCCAACCCAGTTTGTTCTGGTCATTTGTACTAGCTTGGTATTTTTACAAAAGGTACTTCAAGATTTACTTCTCACTGTTGTTTAACAGATTATTATTTTATTTTCATGTTTTAATTCTGTTTTACGATGGGATTAAAAGAATTGAATTAGAAAAAATACAGTTACATCAAGGTATGCTGAGTGCTTAGACATGATTGTTTTGTGAGAACATTCTTTGAGCATTTATGAACTCTGAGTATAGTTAATTAGTTATTATTAAAAAATAATTTAAAAAAAACCCAACCCAGTGCAGCTGAAACAATAGTCACAAATACTTATCTGAGAATCTGTGGAAAGTTAAGTGTTTGTCCAGAAACTTTTCTAATATGTTAGTGTAACTCAAAAGACAAATTGTACATATTGTTAGTTTGCATTGGCAAAATTTATTGATGGTTTTCTATCTGGAAATGGACAAATAAATTGCCACAGTAGAATTGATTGTACTCACATATTCTATAATATTCTATAATATTCTTTGATGTATTTTATACACATATTAAAATATATGCTTATATCATTTGCTGATGACTGTTGAACCTGTTAGCTTATCCTTGTAACCTCAGTTCTTTCCCTCTGACAGCTGCCAAATCCCAATTTTCCTCTGTCCTTCTGGCATCTCTTTCTCAGCTTTCTCTTATGCCCTATATGAACCCAGTAGCTCAAATGTAAAAACCCAAGTGTGTTCTTAGTCTCCGATTCCGATGTCCAGATAACTATAACTTGATCAAAGTTGGGTTCTTTGTCTGTTTACTCACCTTACAAAAATTAATGTTTTCCTTTCATATTTTTTATCATCAAGGCATGATAAATTAGTAAGTACTGTGGGAACAATAGTGCAAATAAAGGCTTTTGCATCTGGTTTAGGATAGTGGTTCCAATATTTCCTTGATAAGAAAGAAAGTTCTTTCCCTTGCAGTGAATCATAAAATGGTCCTATAGAGCTTAGCACTCAATTTATAGGTGACTTGAAATGGAGAAGGTAGTGTTGGAAATAGCCTTATTTATTATGTCTACCAGAAAAGATTACCTGGTTACTTAAACTGACTTGTTGTATGTTTCCAAAGCATGCTTAGCTGTTCTTAAATAAAATGCTTATTTTAAGGAATCCACACATTTAGGGATGCGTGTATTATCATTGTAAGAAGATGAGCTGGAAAAATACGAATATACAAAGAGATCAATTAATTCCTGTTAGTGAATCAGGTATTGAAAAAAGACATGGTAAGATATAGTCAACATGTCAAAATACAGCTTTTTCACATATTTATAGCTTATAATTTGTTTGCTGTTTTCCTTCCTGAGTTTTCCTTTTACAATTCAACAATATCATTTTCTTGGTTTTGCCTGGTATAGTTAGTTTTGTTCCTAGTAGATGGTACAGTTCTGTATTTTGGAGTTAGTGTGAGAATAATTTTGGTAACACACTGACGTTTTAGTTGTCATTGGGTAGCACATCCTAAATTAAGGATTTTTTCATTTCCCATGCTCTGCCAGTGAGCAGATGCACAAAGAGCTGAGAGATCAGGCCAGGACAGCTGACCCAAACTAGCCAAAGGGATATTCCATACCACAGGATGACATGCCCAGTTTATAAACAGGGGGTGTGGGCTGAGGGGAATGGATTGCTGCTTGGGCATTGTTCAGTGGGTGGTGAGCAATTGCTTTATGCATCACTTGTCTTTTCTTAGGCCTTATTTCTCTTTCTGTTACATTCCTTTTCATTGCAATTATTTTAAATTTTTAGTTAGTTTGTTAAACTGCTCTTATCTCAAACCCAAATGTTTTGCCTTTTTTTTTTTATTCCCAATTCTCCTTTTCATCTCAGTGGGAGATACTACACCTTATGTAGTAATATGGGTGTAGAATACCTGGAGCTTCCAGTGAGTGGAAAGAAAAAAGGTAGTTGGCAGTTCAAAGTCTTATGTTCCTCTGGAATTTATACTGTTAACACCTTAATCAGCAACTTGGACAATAGGATTGAATGCATGCCTAGTAGGATTGTAGTTGACTGTAATTTAATTACTGATTGTTGCATTGGAGGGCAGAGCTGCCATTCAGAGATACCAAGACAAGCAGCTGATGATAGGACTTTCATGAAGGTGAAGAGAAATGAAGTCCTGCAGCTAGGACAGAATAGTCCCATGCAGTGGTGTAGGATGTGGACTGACTGTCTAGGTAGTGTATCTCCAAAGAACTAACTAGAGTTCTTGATTGTCAGCAATCTAAATATAAATTGGATGTTCACCATTGAGGAAATAAAGGCAAACTACACACAAAACTACACTAGCAAGGTTGTAGCCAGCATATCTTCAAAACCTGAC